>PVJH01005729.1:0-109026 GCA_004026705.1 Nesogale talazaci | reverse complement strand
CTGCTATTTCAGAACAGCACGCAGAGTAAAAGGAGAGAGAAGAAGGGGCAGGGAAAGTGGCACCAAGTTGGTCAGGTCTGAATTCTAGCCCTTCTGCGTCCAGCACAGTCCAATTGCCCGTGCCGACACAAACCTGCTATAATACAGTGGCCTGCAGGGTGGGTGTGGAGAGAAGGGAAGAAAAGAGAAAGGAGAAAAAGAAAAAAAAGAAGAAGGTAGAAAGAAAAAAAAGAAAAAAAAAAACAGAAGAAAGAAAAAAAGGTAGGGTGGGCCTGAGGAATGGCAAGATCTTCTTGGGTCCGTATTCCAGCTCCTATGCGCTCAGGCGCTGTCTGATCGCCCACGCTATACCAGAACAGGACACAGGGTACAAGCAGAGAGGGAAAAGAGCCTGGGGAAAATGGTACGAAGCTGATCAGGCTGAATTTCAGGCCCTACGCGTTCAGGCACTGCTCGATTGCCTGTAACACTACAGGCCTGCTATACCAGAGCGCATGCTGGGGGAAAAGCAAGAGAGAGACAACAGAAAAAAAATAAACAAACAAAATTAAATTAAATTAAACAAAAGAAAAGAAAGAAAAAAAAATAACTGGGGGCGGGGCCGGGTAGGAATGGCAACAAGCTGGTCGGCTCCCAGTTCCAGCCCCTACGTGTTCAGGCACTGCCCAATCGCGCGTATCAACACAGGCCTGCTATACCAGAGCACACGCGGGGAGAAAGGGAGAGAGAAAAAAGAAAAAAGAATAAAATAAAACAAAAATAATTTTAAAAAATGAAAAAAAAATGGAGGGGGGGTAGGAATGGCAAGAAGCTGATCGGGTCCTTGTTCCAGCCCCTACACGCTCAGGCACTGTCCCATCGCTGCACTATACCAAGGCAGGACGCAGGGTAGAAGCAGGGAGGGAAAAGGGTGGGGGAAAATGGCGCAAAGTTGATCGGGCTGAACTTCAGGCCCTACGCATTCATTCAGGGACTGTCCGATCACCGTATTATACCAAAGCAGGACGCAGGATAAAAGTAGGGAGGGAAAAGGGCTGGGGGAGGAGAATGGCATGAAGCTGATCTGGCTGAATTCCAGACCCTATGCGTTCAGGCACTGCCGGATTGCCAGTCTCAACACAGGCCTGCTATACCACAGCGCACGCGGGTGGGGGTGGGGGGAAGGGAGAGAGGAAAGTTAAGGGAAAAGTAGGATGGCGCGCAGCCCATCTGAACCCCACGCAGCGGGAATGGCACCACCGGTTCCAGTGCGATCCGAGCCGATTGCCCGCCACACAGGGGCGGCGCACGCTCTCCCACAGGGAGAAGCAGGCCCCTATCACCTCCCAAGCTCCCCAGGGGTAGCTCCCGGCAAGGTAAAGAGCCCGACTACCTGGCCTTCCCCAAGACCCAGGCCGGGGCAGGGTGCGGCGCAGGGGAGATGGCAGCTCCCTCTGAATGGGACCTCAGTAATGGTGGAGCCGGGCCGCCACCGGGCGGGGAACAAGTAAGGCCGCGTGGGTGCTGGAGGCAGCCCCGGCACCGGTGCTGGGTGCCCCAGCCCAGGCAGTCAAAGCTATCCCTGTTTGGGGTCTGGGTGGTCGGAGGGAGGGAGCCGAGCGCTGTCGCTGCTCGCCCCTGCACGGATGGACCGTGGGAGACAAGCGGGAGTTGGGAGTGGGCCTCTGCTATGTGCTGATCAGAAATTGTCCTGGGAAGCTCCACAACCTGGCCGTCCTGTTCCTGGGGCAGCGGTCAGGCAAGACGGTGGACTGGGGGAGTCACAGTCCGATGGGGAGTGACGCTAAAGTCTCGCCACCAGCGGGAAATCTCCGATATATAGACTTAGATCCCTGGGCTTAAGAAAAACGCGGAGTGGGGCAGGGTCCCCTCCTGGGTTGGGAGGCCCACTTGTAGGGACCTTTCCACTCACCAGAACTCTTCCCCTTGACCCCCCAGACACCAAACTCACCGGAGCTCCAGCTATGGGCTGCTTACCTCGGCGCCATCTTGACCGCTATATTTGCTTCTTAATGGGATTATTCTAAATCCTATTATTAGAAGAATTTTGCAGCTGTTTTTCTCATTTGGCTCAGGCCCTAGCAGCAAATAAAAATTTCAAACTCTATTTTGAGAAGGCAGCTCTTTCCCAGTCATATATTTAGTTCATTCAGACCTGAAAGGCCAGTCATCTGGTACTATATCTGTCAATGTTCTGCTTCCATTCATTAGGCTTTCAATAGCCAACTGTGGTTTGATGCTGCATATAAAGTTTTTAGAGGCTATTTCCTCTGAAATGGCCAGCCAATACTTTCTTTGTCATCTGTGCTTATTCTGAAAGCTCTGCTCAAACTTCTCACTTTGTGTATTCCTACTGGCATTTGAAATACCAGTAACAAAATAACACACAAATTGCCACAGTATTATAAACCTATAAGCAATAGTTATATTGCTTATAGAACCATTCATGGATTTCCATTTTATATATAATTAACGTGATTATTTCATTAAATTTTAATACATTTTTGTCTTATTATTGATATTTCATTTCAGTTTTTTCCTTGTTACAAATAAGTGATTTTTCTCTTTTCTTTTTCTTTGTTATGGATATAAGGGCTATGTGTTAATCATGTAATTATGTCATCAGAAGAATTTGATATCATCAGAATTTGAATGTTTACCTTCATATTCTTATTCTTATATAACACAGCACTCCCACTATCTATTTCATGCTGATTTTCAAGTATATTTTAAAGCCATAATAGTTTTTAAGTATTTTTAAATGTTCCTTTATTAATAGCAACTTCTTCTTGCCATTTGCCATTTTGTATGATTTTGCTTTCTCCTCTTTTACTTAATATTTTGTCTCAATTCTCCTGTATATCTTATGTCATTATGTCATGGTGTACTATGTATATTAAGCAATGCACTCTGTTATTTTTGTTTTTGATTTTGGTTTTTGGCTTTTGGGGCATCACTGCCCACTGGTGGTGGAAGCAGGAGGCCCAGCCTTGCTGCTAGATTTGAACCTCCAACGCAGTGGGCTGCAGTACTGCGCACAACCACTACACCACGGGGGCTCAGCCCTATACTCAGTTATTAAGTACAAATGTTTACTATATTTTAGTCTGCTAATTTTTCTTTATTTCTGTGTCTTCTTTAAGAATTTTTTTACAAATTTTAGAGCAAGTAGATTTTCCACTTAAAAGCTCACACACACTTTGTTTCACTTATTACATTTATTACAATCCCCACAATAATAAAATTATTCATTCTACACAATCACTAATTTTATACTACAATATATTATATATATTATGCATGTTAAGTATATGTTTAATATATTTTGGTCTGTCAGTTTTTATTTCTCTCTTCTTTTAAAAGTATGTTTTATCTATGCTTGTAAGTTATTGCAGTGCTCACAATGTAACATCACTCATCTCAGTTCCTGAATGTTTCACATTTCCTTTTTTTTTTCCTTAAAGCTAAAAACAGAAAAATGTACCCAACTTTAATACTTTGATATAGGGTACTTGGGTCTGGGAAATACAACAAATCCCTGATTGTGCTAAGATTTGGGAATACAAACTCTTCAGTATGTTTCTCTTGATTGTGCACGTTTACATGCATATGATTAAATTTTAAATTCTCGATAAAGTACAAAGATGATGCTGGGCGTTGAAATAACATTGTTCCCTCAAGAGAAGATCAAGTGCTTTGTATTCTTAAAGGAAAAGACAATACTATCTTAGAAAATTATTGATTTGCTTTTTAGTTAATGACACTAGGTTGTATGACTTTCTTAAAAGGGAAAGAAAAGTAATAAGCTGATAATGTAGTAACAGAGCCATTTATATAATTTAAAATAAAATAGGAGAATTCCCTGATATCCAGATCAAAAGATTAATTCAATAAAAGGGACAGGGGGAGACCTCTAAGACTGAAGAGCACTAATTAACATAGTGTTTATAAAATATACACTTCAAAAACTTTTATTTTCAAACTTTAAAAGCACAACTTTAGAAGCACTGCTGATGACCTCAATATGTCTTATTATGCATATCTTGCCTCACCTTGCCACTGGGGAAGAATAAATTTTAACTCTCATTGCTAAAAATGTTTAATAAACTAGCATTTTTAAGATAATTTCATTGGGGGTTCTTACAGCTCTTATAACAATGCATACATCAATTGTATCAAACATATTAGTACATATGTTGTCACCATCATTTCTAAACACTTTCTATTTGAATCGTTGGCATCAGCAAGTCTTGTTCTTCCCTCTCCCCATCCCACTCTCATGACCCCATGATAAATTAATTATTATTGTTTTCTCATACCAACCATTGTCTCCATTAACCCACGCTTTTGTTGTTGGCATAGGTTGGGGGGAGCTTATGTGTCTTTCACTGCAAACTATTCCTCCTTCCTCCCCCTTCTTCTCTCTTCCTCCTACCCTCCTGGTATCACTACTCCTATTTCTCTTCCTGAGGGCTACATCTGACCTGAATTCTGCATATTGTCAGCTCTTATATATACCAATGTACATGTTGCAACCTGGCCAGAAGTGAAAGGCGGGACTGTGGTCATGGTGGGGGGTGAGGGGAGACGGGTGGTGTTGAAGCTGCAAAAAACCAGAGGAACATTGTGCATTTCATCAGTGCTGCATTTCATCATACTGCAACCTGGTAGGTAATCTGCCATTTCTTGTTACCCTTCTGAGAGGGGATGTCCTATTGTATACTGATGTACTGATGGGTTTGGGGGTCTCTGCTCTGCACCTCCCTCTCTGTTCTCGAGTATGTTTATTGTTTTCTGTAGGTATTCTGATGCCTGTTACTTGATCTTCATTGAAATCTCATGATCACACAGAATGGTGTGCTTTTTCCATGTCGGCTTGTTGCTTCTTTGCTAGATTCTTGCTTGTTTGACTTTAAAAATTTAAAACTCCAACTTTATCTTTTGCTAGCCAGGCACCATCAACTTTTTTCAATATATTTGCTTATGCACCTGTTTTGTGTTCAATGATCTTGTTATAACAAAGTGTTTTGTGTTGAAGGAGTGCTTTAGCAGAGATCCAAAGTCCATATAAATCTTCAAGGTATTTCCATTTAAACATATGTACATAGGCTAATACCTCTATTTTTATGAACTAATATATGTACATCAGGATACACCATTGCTTATATCTCTATCCATTGCTTTGCTTCCTAGATATTTCCTTTGTTTCTTTTTAACTCTTTCCTGTTCCATTTTCATGCTCTCCCTTCTTCTGCTTTCTAGTCTTTCCTCTCAGATAGATTGTTGTTGCTCCAATCCTCTTAGTTACTGATTTTAATTCCCTACTTGTTCCCTGTTTGTAGTGTTATTTTCTCACCACTCCCTTCCCTTATCTCCTCCTTTGTCCAAGCCCTCTGGAACCATGGATTCCATTGCTTTCTCCTTGGTCTAGCTTCCCATGCCTATCATATATAGTTAGGGAAAACAATAATAATAGAGGCAAAACAAAAAGAAAACAAAAAATTGAATAAAAAGAGAACATATATAGAAATAAAATGAAAATGCACCCATAATTCCAGGTCTTTTGCTGACATTTAAACTACCTTTGTTTAGTTAGATATTTCCTAAATATTTTCTTACCTTTGAAGCAGCAGAAGGTACAACAACAACAAAAAGAGATTAAGAAAAATTAACAACATTATAACCCTTGGGTATCATAGTTGGCACATTTTATTTGCCAAGAACTATTACAAGATATTATAGATAACACTTTGCTAAGCACTCATAAGATATTATGGAAAACACTTTCTAGATATTATAATTCTATTTATCTTTCTAACATTTCTAAGTATAATGTGAGGGATTCTGTCAATTGTCTTCCCATTATCCGTTCTCGCAATTGGGCTGTGACTAAAACTTACCTTATAAAGTCCTTTTTCTAAATGTACTGGACTGTGAAATGTCAGTGGACCTCATTTGAGAATTTTGACAAAACCTTATACTTGAGATATATGACTGCGATTCCCTTTTCTTTCTGTGTCTATGTCTTACATAGAGGCAGATATTGCATCAAACATCTTGTGAAATGAAAGACTAGTCCAGAATGTTACCAATACCAACAACTTCCTACAAATAAAATGCTTGCTTTATGGGAAAGAAATACTCAGACTTGTTTAAGAAACAAAGAGATGCCCATTTTTACAGCTGTCTTTATTGCTAAATATATTGATAACCACTCTCATTATGGAAATGAAGGAATCGTGCCAAGCTGCTTGCTCAAGATCACACATATGGAGAGTATAGCAAAGATTGCCATGGGGTTTTCTTGGTTGCTCTGGAAAAATATTTCAGAGTTTACAATGGGGAGGATTTTGTTTAGGGATTGTCTCCATGAATTCTTAAAGATACACAGAAAGAGTCTGGAAAATAGCAATTTAAAAAAGTTTTGTTTGATAATATAAATAGATTTTCCTTTTGGCATTTCTTTTTTAAAATAAAACTATCCCAAATAATTAGACATTTTTTATTTGTGTTTTTTTTATTAAATAATGGTTTGTACTTTGAAGATATAATACATGGAAATCATTTATTTTGAGTGTGGCACATTTGAAGCCATCAGTGAAAGTTATTTTTCATTACTAATACATTAATGATAATGAAATTACTCTCCTGACTCCAAGCACAAAACAAATCAACCAAGTGTATGTGTGTTAAACAAGGTCCTTCGAGTTCATATGTAAGAAAAATTTGTAATATGTGGCAGTCATGTACTTGATGTAAATTTTGTGATTCGGATGTAGGGGTGGAGTCTAGCCTGTCAATCTGGAGATAGCCAATGAGTAGCCAATGAGGCCTCCATGTGGGCATAGCATTCTCTTGAGAATTCTGGAAAGTTTCGTGGTGTTTTCCCAATTGAAGGAGAAAGACTAGATTGAGTCTCTGAGATGATGAACTTTTGACAAGACGAGATGACAGCATGCTGATCGTTCCTGATTCCTGGAGAATGGAGGAGCTGGAGGAGAAGCCACATGGGCTTGCCCTGATGGAACCAGACCTCTGGGTCTAGAGAAGTCAAAGAGAGACCCCTGACAGCTCTGAGATGCTTTTACCAATGGACATTACTGATGGACTCTGAGCCCTGGAAATGAGGAGCCATGAGGGGACTCCTGCCAGCGCTGGGACTCTGCACCCACTGGCCCATGACTTTGTGAGTTGGAAGGAGACTTTATAGATTGATATCAGACATTTAGGCTAGTGTCAGATTTGTGACTTCGGACTGGACTGGGTTGGAATGCTTTCACAATGTTCCATTCCTCTTGTATATAAACCTTTCTCTTATATTCATATGTGTGTCTATGAATTTGTTTATCTAGTCTACCTGGACTAACACATAATAGAAAAATCTCTAGTGTCTGTTTATATAATACTAAAATTCAGTTCAAAAACATGCCTGAACACACACACACAACCCACATGCAATCTAATTATCAGTTAATGTTTAGATTTCTCCAAGTTCAACCAATTAACTAACCTGAAAATATCTTTGTATAGCATATTTCCTCACTCCTGAAAACACTAAATATGAATTACTGTGTAACTATTAGGCATATTATTTCTAATGGAATATAAGATTATCTTGAATATTAATAGTACAGAGAAGTTTATTGCATGTCCATATACAAAGCATTTTGGACAATAGTTATGTGAATGAGACATTACTTCAGTTAAGAAGCTTAGAACCTTTGCTGCTTGCTGTATAATCAATTCTGATAAATGGTGACCCCATTTGTGCCAAGCAGAACTGTGCACCATAGGGTTTCTAGGCTCTGGTCTTTCAGAAGCAGATCGTCAAGCCTGTCTTCTAAAGTGTTTCTGCTGAGTTGGACTTGTTAAGCTTTCATCTAGTAATTGAACACCAAACAATCTGTGCTACCCAGAAATGCCAAAGCCGGGGGAGATGTATGTTATAATTCTGGTAGCATAAAGTTTTATTACTATAAAGCATATTTCATTTAATTTTAACAGAAGATGTCCATAAATACAATCATAAGAGGATTATTGGTACATTATGGACATGTAGAAATGAACGATCAATTATTCTCAGGGGAAGGAAATACTCAAAAGCAGGAGTTGTCTTTTGAGCTGTTGCAGTGCAATTTTTTAATATGTTTTTTCTAACCATAGTTTTTGCTACTCTCAACAAATAGTCTGTTTTCCTGTTGAGTCTGGCTTACTAGGTAAGGGAAAAATCAGCCTGGATTATAGAACTCATCTGTGAGGAATTCTTTGGTCATTTCCTGGATTTTTTTTTTGGGGGGGGAGGGGTCACTGCCCTTAGGTGGTGGGAGTAGGAGGCCCAGCCTTTGCTCCATGGAGCTGGAATCGAACATCCATTCCAGTGGGTCGCAGTCCTGCGCACAACCACTATGTCACCGGGGCTCAGCCCTTTGTTTTGTTTTTACTAATGTTTGCAGTATAACTTGCACTTCTTTCTTCAGTACAATCAATTCTTGTGATTTGCTACCTTTTGAAATTGTCTAATGTTGACAATCTTTTGATACAGTAACATTGTGTATTCTTGGGTTTCTTTTGATGTTCCTAGTGCCATTAAATATTTTCCCATTGAATACTTTGAAATTACAAATATTTTGTTTTTACTTCAGTTCTTTTAGCATTAAAATTTTAGTGTGCTCTTCCTTTCTAGCTAATTCTGGGTTTTTGTACATTTAATGAAATATGTTACCTTGCTTTCTAACTCCCCTTTTGGAATTTTCTGTTCAATTCATCCAAAAAACAAACAAACAAACAAACAAACCCTGGAGCTAATCCACACATCATATTATTTCATAGTTCAATCATAGTAAGCAGAGTTGTCCAATTGCTCCCAAAATCAGTGTCAATACATTTTCTTCCCTCTTGAACTCCTTACACCCACATTTCCCCTCCATATCCATCAGAAGCCCTTATTCTAGTTGTTGTCTCTCTATATTCACACACCTGGGGTTCATATACCAAAAACATAGTAATACACATAAAAATGTTCAAAAAGACTACTAATGGTGACAAAATGCAATAGAGATAAACCCCGATATAAAAAACCCAGAAAACAATAAAATAATAAATAATAAAAATAATAAAAACTGTACCAAAAGGGAGATCAAGTGATGTGGTTTGACCAGCTAAGTCAGATTTATCAATTAATCTACTATATTCCTCTCTCCAATACTATGTGCTTAATAACCAATTTATTCCTATGTCTCTATTATGGTTAATGGGAAATTACTGGAGGCTTATTCACTCTTTAGATCCTGGAAATGAAGGCTTCCATTTTCATCTTTAGCCTCATTTAATTTATCTACTTTATTTTCTGGACCAAGTTTCAAAGCTTTTTCTTTTTTTCCACCTTTTGATTTTTTTTCATGTATAGTAGTGTTGATGCCATTTTACAACTCCTGGTTTTTGAGGGTTAGGACTGAGTGCATCAAATCTATTCTTTTATGGTCTCTAAATAGAGGCTGTCTTATACTCAATGTAATAACTTGACTCATATAATTGTTTGAACTTCTTCAACTTAAACTTGCATATAAGTAATTGATGATCCGGTCATATTTTGATGGATAACACTGAATTTCTCCATTTTCTCTGTGATTAAAATAGTTTTTTTTTAATGTGCATTTCATCAGTAGGAACATGATTAAACAAAATATGTACAATGAAAGGGTCCTTGAATATTTTCAGTACCTTCCAACCTGAAGAGGTCATCCTCTGGTACTCTATCTGAAAATGTCACTGCTGTTCATAAGGTTTTCAGAACAGCCTCTAAAGTCTTCCTAGTTTGTCTCAGCCTGGAAGCTCTACTGAACCTGCCTGTAATGCATGATTCTGTTGTTATTTTAGACACTGGTGATATGGCTTCTAGTAGCACAGTAACACACAAATCCATTACAGATGACAGACTCATGAATAAGTGGTGACTGGTGAAAAGAAAAATGCGTTTTCTTGTAAGGGGTTTATATTGCTTTGTTTTATGACTTCTAAAGACATTATTTCATAGAGAATTGTTTCTTACTGCTTCTTGTCTATTATCTTTATGGAAGCCAATATTAGGCTTGTTTCTTCCTTGTTTCTTATTCAGGGGCAGCTGCATGAGTTTGGATCACAAACATTCTCATCCTGTCAAGCAAAAATTATCTGCATCATATTGGGACCTTGAAAATAGGTATGCTTTGTTTAGTTTGAGAGGTCCTTACTAGCACAGAAATAGCCAGTTTTCTAGTAAAAGTTAGTAAATGGTTGATAAGATCTCAATGTGGAGCAATATCTGAAAAAGGAAGATAGATTGATTGAAATGGTTATTTATGTCAGGAAAATAGGGAAAGAACCTAGGAAGCAGAGAGAAGATAGAACTTTGATAATCCTTCTAAATAAATGAAGTGCGGAAAGAAAATCTTTTAAAATAGAAGTAATGATATCAATAAAGCTATTTGGATATTTTATTGCTTATTTTCTTCTATGACAGGTCAAGCAGGATAAAACAGTGTTAAGATGCTATTAGAAAAGCATTAAGTGTAGGCATTATGATTCTTCTTTTATGGATTTTTAGGTTATCTTATCATGCATTTGTGTTTGTTGGTATTCTAAAGTAAATTTTGAACCATAGCAACCTTATATGTATGGATAAAAAAAGGACACCCTACCTGGCTCTGTGCCACCTTCATAACCTTTAGCGACTTAATTCTTTTAAAAATTAATGCTGCCAAATTGTTATAGTGATTCTATAGAATAGTGTAGGGCTGCCCATTTAGGGTTCTGTGGCTCTAAATCTCTTGGGAAGTAGACAATTTTTTTTCCTTTGGAGCAGCTTACAATTTTGAACTAAGGACTTTATAATTAGTCATTGAATGGTAACTAACTATTCTGTCAAGGTTCCAGTCACAGAATTATATTGATTTTAAATTAACTTTGAAAGTCTCTCCTTAGAAAGTTACCTATTTTTCCTAATAAAAATGTGGTCTTGTTTCAAAGGTACATTATAGAAAACTGGAAAATCATCCTTTAGATAAAAAAGAAGATATAAAGGAATTCTGGCAAGATGGCTACTGAGTAACACAACACACACCATAAGAACTCTCCCAAAATCATTGTAGGAAAGCCACCGAGAGGAAATCTCCATCCTTCCAGGTCACAGGAGTAGCATCATAAAGATAAGTAGACTGAAACACACTAGGTTTTGAAGAGTTGAGGGCTGTGGGCTTAGCACTGCAGAGGCTGAGTTTATTTTAGCTTTAGCCCTGCCATAATTGCAGCAGGTGCCAGGCTACTTTGGCCAATCCAAGGGTTTTGCTTCAACACAGCCACAGTTGCCTCAGCCTTTGGGCAGGGTTTAAATCCTCCATTCCTAAGGCAGTTGGAGTTCATCTATTTCTTTACTTTTTTCTCTCTTAGCTCTTTCTCACCACAGGCCAGCCTGGCTGCCCTTTTTCTGCCCCCCCCCCACTCTTTTCTTTCCCACATCACTGCTAGCCTTCAGGTTGTTCCTCCCCACCTAGAGCATACCGCCCACCCTCCAGGCAGCAGAAAGAACTCCTGTCTGCCCTCCAAGGACCTCTAAGCAGCTGGACTACTACTCACCCTTTGTGGTTCTCCAATTGGCTGGGGGCATCTCTACTCGCCTTTCATGGAACTCTGCCTTGCTTGGGGATTCTCTGTCCATTCTCTACTGTGCTAAATATGGCTCATGGAACTTCTTTGCATCACACACAGTACTTTGCATGATCTAAGGCAGATGCACCAGTCCTTCCCAGTGTTCCACACGGCTACAGGAACCTCTGCTTGACTTCCAAGGTGTTGTTTCCAACTAGGGAAATTCTGCCTGCTCTCTGCAGTGCTCTACACCAAAGCAGGCACACCCACCTGCCCTCTGCAGCATTCCCATTGCAGCAGGCACCCTTGCACATTCTCCAAGTGGCTGCGGGCCACACCACCACGGACTCCTGTGAGATCATCCAGCATAAATCCATCCTCACAGGCCCACAAGCACCATACCAGTATCCTCTGAGAGTGTTATCCAACTGCATATAACAGAATACTTGTTGACTAGATAAAGAGTAAAAACACAGGAGGATAAGGCAGTAGCCAGACCACCCAGTGTAGTTAACTGCAGACAGTCCAAAGAAACATTCCTATGAGTCTCCCTAAGTGAGAGTCCATTACTCTACAACTTTCTGCAAAATGCCACTGGGTTCCCCTAAAATGACACACAAACAGTAACCAGCCCCAACAGCCTCAATAAAAAAGCTGAAGAAAAGATAATGTCAGAAGAATTCCTTAAACTAATGATGTTCAGAGAAGAAGCAGATATTGATTTACTACAGAAAGAAATCTTCAGAATCTTGCTTGGAATCATACAGAATATGAGTGAAGCAATACAGAAATATATGAAATTATGGGGGACATAAAGGACATGTACCAAAGAGAAATACAAGAGTTGAGTTGAGCACCAAAAGGAAATTCAAGATAACGAATGAGATAAGAAAAGCAAATAACAAATTAACGGACATTATGAACAGACTAGAAGAAGTGGAGAATTGCATGAGTAACCTCTAAGACAACTAGGCAGACTTAAACAAATTGGAAAAACAGTTAAACAAGTTAATAAAATAAACTGAAGAAAACCCCAAAACAATGTCTGATGCCATGACGACGAACAACATTCTAATAATTGGATTACCAGAACAGACAAAACCACGAAGACAACTGCAAAAATAGTGAGTGAATTCCTCGAAGAAAATTTCCCCAGGTTAATGATTGAGAATAAGGCCACCATTCTGGAAGCTGAGAGAACACCAACTGTACTGTATCCCAGGAAGAAGTTGCCAAGGCACATAATAGTTAAACTATCCAATTTTGAGGAAAAGGAAAAATTTGTAAGAGTAAGGAGTGATAAAACGTAGCCACCTGTGAAGGTACATAGATAAGAATAAGCTCAGACCTATCAACAGACACCATGAAGAAGAGGAGAAAGTAAACTAACATCTTCAAAAAGTTGAAAGAGAACAATGCGACTCCCAAATCCTCGACCCTGTAAAACTATCTGTTATGATAGAGAAGTATGCATCTTCCCAGACATGGAAAATATCAAAGAATACATGAAAATAAACCAAACTCTACAAAAAATTCTTACAGCCATACTGGGGTCAGAAGAACAACATGCATTGAGCACAACCAGGGGACCACTGCATTGAGCAACTCCACCCAGAGGTGAAATCCCTTAAGATAACATCAACTCAATATTGAAAAGATGGTAAGAATGAGCAATTCAACCCTCCCAACATATACATACCACAATGATAAGAAGGGAGGGAAGTAAAGAACATGGGACAGGTCTCAAGCCCACAGAACAAAATAGCCTGAGGATTAAAGGCTGGCGAAAAATATACCAAGCAAACAGCAATTCAAAGAAAGCATGGATTTTAATCCTGGTTTCTGATCAAATTAATCTCAAGGCAAAAGCCATAACAAGACATAAGGAAGGGCACTATATAATGCTCAAGGGAAGAGAAGACCAAGAACAAGTGAACATAATAATTATATACATGCCCAATGAAAAACCTGCAAAATTTGACTTTAACCATTATTATACAGCCAGAGTAGTTATAATAGTGTGGCATTTTAAGACTGGCAGGTATTCAGACCAATGGGGAAAAAGAATCCAGAAATAAAAATATCAGCATATAGACAACATATTTTTGATAAGGGCCTGCAAAATATCAAATGAGAATAGGATGCCTGTTTTAACAAATGTTGCTGGAAAAAATAGATATCTACCTGCAGAAAAATTAAGCAAGTCTCTTACCTCACTCCATGCGTAGAAGAGAGTTGAAGGTGGGGGTGGGGGTAGGGTCACAGATCTCAAGGTAAAATTCCAAATTATTGAGGTCATCAATGAGGGGACCTAAGAACTCTGACAACAGGGAATACCCAGGCTACAATAAATAGGAGAGGAAGCACAAAGGAGACACAAGTTGACAAGTTGGATATACTGAAGATAACATACCTGTGTACATCAAATAACTTCACCAAGAGAGTAGTAAGAGAACCTATAGACTGGGAAAACTTGTTTAGCAATAACACCTCAGAAAAAGGGATTATTACTGAAATATCAAATACTCTTATAGCCTACAAGTAAAAAACAAAAAGCCCACTGAGGAAATGGGCAGAAGACCTGAATAGAAGTTTCACAAAGGTGGAAATCTGAATGGCCAATAAACATCAGAAAAATTTCGAGATCATTAGCCATAAGAGAAATGCAAATTAAAACAACTATGTGATACCATCTAACACCCTCAAATATATCCCAATTCAAAAAAAAAAAATCAGAACGCAACAAGTGCTCGAGATGTTGTAGTTTCATCCACTTTCATCCACTGCAGATTGTCCTATAGATACACGCAGCCATTATCTAAATTGATTCCATGACTCCTAAAACAAATGAAACTCTATCTACCATATCTAGCAATCCTCCTCCTGGGCATCTACCCAGAAGAAATAAGAAACAGACTGACTGGACATCTGCACTCCAATTTTCATCATGGCACAGTTTACAATCACTAATACCTGGAAACAATATAAATTTCTGTTAACTGAGGAATGGACGAAATAACTCTGCTATATACATATAATGGAGTACTATGCAGCTCTCAAAAGCACCGGTAAATGTATGAAACACAGTCTCATTGGAAGAGTTGGAGGAAATTATTCTACGTGAAGTTAGCCTAGCACAAAGTGACAAGTATAACATGGGTCCACTGAGGTAATTTCAAAAAGCACAATGGGCATAAAGGATATCTTCTTAAAGCATAAATCCTGGGATGAGGTTCAGGCACTTTAGCAAAGGTCTAACCCAACTCAGTGATGCATATGGCAGTCAAATAACAAGGAGTGGAAAAGAGAGGAGGGAGGAATAAAAGGTAAAGTTGGGGTATGGTGAATGGATCATTAACACAACCCATGAGTTTTATTATTTATGTTTCCACAAGAAAGGGAGAGAGGAACCAGATCCCCGCCCAGAGTGTCCTAACTTGAGGATTATACACTTGCATGGAACAGCAAACGAACAAAAAGGACAACAGGGTTGGGCCAACACCCAGCTATGTTGATCCTCTCTCCAGAAGAAAAGCAATAAATAGCCCAGGGAGAGGCAAGTCTGTCCAGACCATGTGGGAGTGCACTAAGGAGGGGTGGGGGGGCGAGAGAGAGAGAGAGAGAGAGAGAGAGACCTCATCATAGTTCTGGGGAACAATCCCTGCTCAGAGCAGCCAGTGCACAGAATGGGCGACCCCATAGGACAGGGCATTCTCTCAATGACCTGTTGACCCATAGTGCTATGGGGACAGCACTGGAGACACTGTGTGAAGGTGTGCCAGGTCTGCTCCATGCCCAGTGAGGTGAAATGCAAAGGGAGTACAACTTGGCAGTAAAGGAGCAAAGTAATGAATTCCCCAAGTAATCCTGAAAATAGACTTCTGATTTGGGGAACAGGGATTGGCACCTTATCACACTTTCTGGGAAAACATGTGTAAGTGTCAGCAGACAGAGCTGGAACTATCTATTGCCTTTTTTCTTGCTTTCTTTTTTGTTTTTGCTCGGTGTCTATTTATATAAGATAGGCAAGATGACAAAACCAAGGAGAAAACAAGAGGATTAGTGTTTCTAGGGCTGGGGGGACATAGGAGAGGAGGGACTGGTGAAGGGCAGTGGGGAGCCTGCAAACTCAGGGATAAGGGATCAACAAGAGATCTAAAATTGATGACAGGGAGGGTGTATAATGTCTGGTGGGATTAAGTCAAGTGCAATGTATCCAAGAGGAAATACTGAGAGCTAAAAGGAGTGTGAGCATGATAGTGGGACAGGAGGAAGGTGAAAGGAAGTAAAAGAAAGAAATAAGAGGCAAAAGCTATCTATAGAGATATAGCTATAGACATGTATATATATATATATATATATATAAATAAACTAATTTATAATGAAATGGATAGTAACCAAGGTACAATTATTTATATGTGGAGCATTAAGATAGAAAATGGATTCAAGGTCTCCCTTAACACATGAGCACTTTGTTCTAATAGACTGGTACTCTTTGAAATTCACATTCCTGACAGGATCACTGAAGACAAAATGGGTGTACAAGCAAGTGTGATGAGAGTGGATGGTGCCAATCTATCAAAAGATATAGCATGTGGGGTTTTAAAGGCTTGAAGTTAACCAAGTATCCATCTAGCAGGGAAGCAAATAAGCCCACAGATAGTGAGCACACCAGTCTCTGTGATCATGAGGTTTCAAACAGATCAGAGTGTCAGTATTAAAAGATCCAAAACGAACAACTACCATATATACTCATGTTTAAGCCGTGTTTTTAGCACAATTTTTATGCAGTTTTTTGGTAAAATTAGATGCAGACACTGATATTCCAGTTGCCTTACACTCGAGAATATCAATGTGAATAAAGCAGTTTGGAATGAAGACCTGTGTTTGTCCGCTTGGCTGGAAAAATGAATTCATAAACATGCATATGTATATAAGGAACATGTTTATATACAAGAGGAACGGAACATTGAGAAAGCATCCCATCTCAGTCCAAAATCACAAGTTCAATATTAGCCCATATGTCTGATCCCAGTCCATAAAGTCTCCTTCCAAACCATAAAGCACATGCAATTACACCAGTACAATGATAGGCCAGTGGATGCAGAGTCTTGTGTATCCAGTCGCAGTAGAAGCATCCTGGCACTAGCAGGGGTCTCCCCATGACTCCTAGTTTCCAGGGCTCAAGGTCTATCAGCAGTTTCCATTGGCATTAGAAGCATCTCAGCACTGACAGGGGTCTCCCCTTTGCCTCCCAAGCAGTTCAGCACTGGCAGGAGTCTCCACATGGCTTCTCTGACCCCAGAGGTTTGGTTCCATCAAGGTAAACCCATGCAGCTTCTCCTCTGTCTTCTCCAGTCTCCAGGAAACAGGATCAATCAGCATGTGTCATATAATTCTGTCAGTAGTTTTTCTTCAAGGAACTGAGTCTCCACAGAGGAAATATCATGAGATTTTCCAGAATTCTGAGAAAGCCATGCCCACACAGAGGTTTCATTGGGTATCTCCAGATTGACAGGCTAGACTCCACCGCTACACTCTTAGTCAAATTGGCACCAGAGTACGTGACTTCCACAAGACCCAAAGCCCATCTGTAGAAAATTGGATACCCCCACCCCCCACATAAGTGTTATAAGAAAGGAATGATTCAACCAAGGTGCAGTATAGCAGCAACAAAACAGCTTCAGTTCCTGAAAGCTTCCTTCTCTTCCCCTCAACCCCGCATGACCTAGACTGAAGAATACGTATTGGTACAGATAAGAGTTCTCAACACATGGAATTCAGTACAAATAAACCCCTCAGGAACAGTAAGGGGCATAGTGATATAATGAAGGTAGGTAGATCATTGGGAAGGGGAAAGAGAGAGAAAGAGGAAACCCAGCACAAGGTTTGATATATAGCACACACAAACCCATTCCAAAGGGCACAAATAACAGAAATGTGGGTGAAGGACAAAAATAGACAGTGTAAGATATGAAATAATAATGACAATAGATAACTGGTGGATTCTAAAGGGTGGGAGGGTGGGAGAGGGAGGGGAAAAGAGGAGCTTCTAACAAGGGCTCAAATAGAAAGTGTTTGGAAATAATGATGTCAATATATGTACAAATATGCTTGATGCAATTACATATGGGATGTTTTAAGAACTGTAAGAACCCTCAATAAAATGATTTTTAAAAAGAAGAAATATGTTTTCATTAATCCATTTGATAATGGTGCAGGTAGTGTTGGGGGAAACAATCAAATAAATGAAAGGTACTCAATTAATTCTGTACATTTTTCTCCATGTGTCATGAAGGGAATGTTACTGAAAGGAAGCAAGTGCTTTGTCTAGCACACCTAACACTCTGACAAGGTCACTGTGAGGAATATTAAAAAATGATACAAAGAATCCTTCTCTACTGTCATTCTGCCCTCCTGCTTCCAAAGACTGCTCCTTCTTAAAAATAATTCTTAGAAATTGTTTCAGTAACTGTAACCATCTCTTCCTTTTCTGTAACAGTTATAAAGAATATCCTTGGCCTAGCTTTGAATGCTTAATTCCTGTGCACATCTGTCTATATCCAGGAGTTAACTTTTTAAAGTAATCTTTCAAAATATGAAAGAGAGACATGAAGCATTTTTATTTTCTTGAAGAATCTTTCCTCTCTTCCCTTGGGAGACAGGTGTATCTCGGTGTCCTCTGGTTCACTTTAAACAAGAGCTACTTGTTTCATTTACAATACCAGACAGCATGAAAACAAGGTTGTTTGTATGCAGACACACAATTAGAGCAGGTTTTCTTTTAATTCATGCCAATTAGCTGACCAAGAGAGTCTAAGATTCCTGTTTATTTAAGAAACAAAACAAAACCTTGACCACTTATTCCCCCAAACACTATAATTTCCAAACTCACATCCCAAGCCTAACTTTTATTTTTGTAACTTTACTCTCCAACACTTGTATTTTATCCTTTAAAAACTAAAGAACAAAAGGATTAATTGGAAGCATAGTTCTGTAATGAAGGGGTTCTTTATGTAGTGTATAGTTAATTACTGCTGCCCAAATATACCTCTACAAAGGCCCTTGTATTTGCTTCCCAATTTCATTAAAAAAAACTGTTGCTGAAAACTATTGGAACAAATTGATTAGTAGACTCATGATTAGTAGACTCAAATCAGATTGTTTACTAGATCATGAAATGAATTTGCTTGGTTGTTACCCCTCCCTCTGCTATTTGTGCTTTTAGACATCGTAGGGGCTTTGTCATATCACAGAAAGCTTCTAGAAGGCTTCAGGAAGCCACAGAAGGGATTGCTGACCCTCTAATCCTTTACTGGGAAATGTTTGAGACTGGTGGACACATTAGCAAACACAGACATTTTGCAGCTTACATTTGTAGTGTTCTTCAAAACTGTGAAATAATTGGTTCTATCCTTTCTTGCTTCCAAGAATATATCCAGGTTTGCAACCATGTAGCAAAGGTATTAGTGTGAGCCCTCTCTCAGAGCATAACAAGATCCATAGGGAAGCAGTTTCTCAGCTGGGCCAGCCTGAATGGCTAGAACATTGACTACATTCAAGAGCCTGAGCAGAAAGACACACATATATTTAAGATAAGGGACTTTCCACTGTTGGAGAATGAGGATACAGGCCTAGAAAATAATATTTTTAAATTGAACTTTATATTTTGAATTGTAATTAAAAGTCCCTTCTGTGAATTCTTGTTTTCATTCCCTCTCAAATAGCATAGAAACCCAGCTAGACAAGAATACATGGATACACTAGGGGAGCCTGGGAGAAGCAACACTCCAATGGCAAGGAACTGACCTCATTCTTGTATGTTGGTTTTTCGTACCATCATCCACTACAAGGAACAGGAGACTTTGTAGAAATGATGATTCCTGAGCTACAGCAGAGACAGAATCAAATGATCTATCAAAGAATGGAGATTTCTTTGCATTATGAATATTTTTCTCTCTACTTAAAATGCATCTAATAAAATGTGCTAAAAATAAATGACCTGAAACATTCTCTAGAAAGTCATTCTGTATCTTGTGAATAATTGGGAATTGTAGAAAACGATACAGAAGCCAGAATGAAAGTACTATATGAATCACGAGGCCTATTTTTGACAATTTGAACAGCAGCAACAAACACATCAAAATAATTATAAAATAACTGATAATCTGTTGAATAAATAGTTTCTACTAACATACATAGATAACAGAGATGTCGAAAAGAGAAAATCCTCCCTTAAATCAAAGGTTCAAATAGCAAATGTTGAAGGAATGATAAGATTACAGAATCACCAAGTGATATTCATAATTAAAAATTAATTCATGGGAAAAAACACAAACATTAATGGTTGCTGTAACTGGTGGTTGGAAGTGGGATCTTTAATAGAACTTGTATTCTACAAGTATATACTCATAAAATGTTTATATCACAAAGGAACAAACAGTTAATTAGTATACAGAGCAGTATATGGGCTCAGTTCAACACACTTCTGAGAGACAGTTAATATACTGGCAATCCTTCAACTCACCAGGGCTGCTGTGTGCAAGTCAAAGTAGCAGACAGCTGAGTCTTCTCTAGACTAATTCAGGAAATCTGGCAACAGGCAGCAAACAGCAGGGCAGATCATCAACAATCAGTCAGATCACATGGTCTGACTGTCTCCAGCTAAAATGATATATGCACCAGCAGTGTGGCAAAACAGGTCTAGAAGAAACCTTAACTATGGCCACACGGTCCATGGGTTGGTTGCCCCACAGGTAGTGTAGCTCACAAGTTGAGGCAGAGAACTAGCTAAGAAAGCCACACATTGGTATGATCATCAGACAGAAAGGTGAGGTGCACTGAGACATTTATTTCTTTGTCCTTCAATTAAAGTGCAACCTCATTAATCCCTCGTGTTTATTGGCCAGGATGGCACAATAAACCTACCTATCAATTTATAACAGAGGGAATAATTGAAATAAAATTGTCTTAACCAAATTAGCAAATGTTATTAAAACCCCAATCACTAAGAAGATACATTCAGATCTATGTTCTACCAATAAAATTCAATGAACAGAACAAAAATAACTTCCATGATTTTCCTGCCTCAAATGCAAAACTTGTGTACAATTAGGTGGCATCATAATAAAAAACTCATTGCCATTACGTTGAATCTGAATGACAGAGACCCTATAAGGACAGAATAAAATTGCCCCTTGGATTTACAATCTGAACAGAAAGCTGTATTGATGGGTTCAACTTATCACGTTGTGGTTGACAGCCCATTGTATAGCCCAGTGTCACCAGTACTCTTAGTGGAGTGTTAGATAAATTCAAATTGAGGGCCATTCATTAAATGACTAATTTTCAAAGCCTGGTGAAGTCCACGTAATATGGCAGAGACCAGACTAAACCCAGGGATACACATGATAGCCAATTAAAAAGGGGAGGGGGAAGACATGGAAAGACAGAGGATCAGGGATTTTACCCACCTAAAGGGTGAGTATTGTTGTAGAAAAAATTTCTTTTCAAAACATGCTAAAGCCAGGCCTATTAAGACAAGAACAAGAATTGTTCCAGGTGGATGAAAACTATAGAAATATGATAAATGGGTATAATGCATGATCATAGATTGGTCTCTTATGTTGTAAGTTATCACTAGCATAAGTAACAAAACACAATTGATTTCTATGGGTAAATACTATTTGTACTATGTTATTTGTATTATCTTGGAACTTTTTTAAAAATTTGTTTTTTTTTCAATTTTTTAAAAAAAATCGTTTTATTGGTGGATTATACAATTCTTCTCATAATCTAAACATGTATTCATTGTATGTCAAATACATTTGCACATTTGTTGCCCACATCATTCTCAAAACATTTGCTGTCTACCTAAACCCTTAGTACCAGCTCCTCAGTTTTCTCTTCCCTCTCTGCTCCTGACTCCCTCATGAACCCTTAATAATTTATAAATTATTGCTTTGTTGTCACATCTTACACTGTATGATGTCTCCCTTCACCCAATTCCCCGTTGTCCATATCCCAGGGAAGAATTTATATGTAGATCCTTATAATTGGTTCTCCTTTTCTACCCCACCTTACCTCCACCCTCCTGATATTGCCACTCCCACCCTAGTCCTGCAGGGGTCATCTGTCCTGGATTCCCTGTTTCTGATTCCCATCTGTACCAGTGTACATCCTCTGGTATAACTGAATTTGTGCCATAGAAGAAGAGGGGGAGCACTGAAGAACTAGAGGAAAGTTTCCTGCTTCATCATTGTTCACTGCACTCTGACTAGTTCATCCCCTCCCTGTGACCCTTCTGTAAGGGGATGTCCATTACCTACAGATGGGCTTCGGGTCCCCAATATATACTCCCCATCATTTACAAAGATATAATTTTTAGTTCTTTGATGCCCAATACCTGATCCCTTTGACACATCAGATGCTGTATCTTTTGATAACCAGACACCATTAGCTTTCTTCACCACATTTGCTTATGCATACATTTGTCTTCAAGGATCATATCAGGAAAGTGGGCACACAATGATATGATTTTATGTTCTTTAATCCCTTCGACACCTCATGGTAACACAAACTGGTATGCTCCTTCCATGTGGGCTCTGTTGCTTCTAAACTAGATGTCTGTTTGATTACCTTCAAGACTTTAAGACCCCAGACATGATATCTTTTAAAAAATCATTTTACTGGGGGCTCATATAATTCTTATAACAATCAATTCATGGAAAGAGGAATTTATACCAAGGGCTCAAGTAGAAAATATTTGGAAATGAATATGGCAACATGTGTACACATATGTTTGATATAAATAATATATCAAATGTTATAAGAGCTGTAAGAGTTCCCAATAAAATCATTGAGAAAAAAAGAAAACTACATTTGTTGCCATCATCATTCTCAAAACATCCTCCTTCTACTTAGGTCTTTGGTATCAGCTTCTCCTATTTCCCCTCCCTCCCCACTACCCCTCCATAATGAACCCTTGATAATTTATAAATTATCATTAATTTGTCATATTGTACAGTATATCTTTTGATAGCCAGGCAACATCAGCTTACTTCACCATATTTGCTTATGCACATATTTGTCCTCAGTGATCTTGTCGGGAAAGTGAGCATCATGGAATGCCAAATTAATAAAACAAAGTGTTCTTGCATTGAGGAAGTACTTGAGTGGAGGCCAATGTCCATCTGTTACCTTAATAACGAGCCTATAAATATATGCAAGTAGATCTATTTCCCAATCATCATATATAAATATATTAACCTATGTACATGTTTTATATAGACCTCTATAAATGCCCTTTGCCTCCCAGTTCTTTCCTCTATTTCCTTTTACTTTCCTCTTGTCCCACCATCATGTTCAGCCTTCATTTGGGTTTCAATAATTTCTCTGTTACATTACCCTCAAACAATCCCTACTAAGCCTCTCAAATCCTCCTTGCCCATGATTTTTTTTATCACATCTGTTCCCTTGTTGGTCAACACCACCTCTTTTCCCCCACATCTCCCTTTCCTGTATCCCTCAAAAACCATTGGTTCTGTTGTTTTTTCCTCCAAACTGATCATCCAGCCTATCTTATCTACATAGACCTGCAGAGATAATAATGTGCACAAAAAGATACAAGATGAAGTGACAAAAGAAAACAAAATGATGACAACAGCAACAGCAAAACAATGTCGAGAATAAATGTATAAAAATAGTAATAATAATAAAGAAAAGCATATAACTAGTTCAAGTTCTGCTTTTTGATCTCTAGTAATGTTCTGATGAGGATCCACATCCTGGCCCCCAAATATGTGGGATCACCCTGGAGACTTCTATGCTCTGCTCCCTTGCCACTCTTCTGCATGCCCTTAGTGTTTTGCCACAGTGTGGTGTGGTCAGACCAGGCACAATTCTGACACTGTGTTTCCAGTGTTGTCTCCTGTAAGACCATGGATCAGTGAGGGATGATGTCCTGTCTCATAGTGGAGCTGGCCATATGGTCCTCTCTGTGGATTGTCTGCTCTGAGTGGGTATATAATCCTTAAGGCTTGGTGGCCCAAGATGTGCTCCACTCTCTCTTCTGCCACCTCTATTTCCTCTCATGTGCTCTGGTCAGAAAGGTCCCTCTCCCTGAGTGCAGCTAAAGTAAATTCTTCTGGGGGGAGGAGTGGCTGTCCACATAGCTGGGATTGGGGCTGGGCCTTCAGACCCCTCCAATGACTTCTTGCTCCACATTACATTCATATCCTGGAAGCCCGGGTTTAAATTTGGCCCTCTTCCCCTGTGGAGCTATAAATAATAGCCTCCCCTTGGGTGGATTAGTGCCCCTTTCTCCTGCTACTCATTGCTCAATATCCTCTCCCCTTCTTTTTAGTTTGCTACCATATGTAGCCCTGGATTTGTTCTGGCCCTTGTCATACTATCTGAACTTCACCCTGGGGATTTTTGTATACAGTAGCTTTTCCCTTATGCCCCCTTTGCTTTTGTTTAAGCCTACTTTAGTGGACACATGTATTACTTGTCCTTTTGCGCTTGGCTTACTTCATTTAGTATGATTTCCTCCAGTTCTTCCCTTGTGGTGATAAGCTTCATGCATTCATCACAGTCTAGTATTCCATTGTATGTATGTACCATGTTTTAAAATCCATTCATCTGTTGATGGAAATTTGGGTTGTTTCCAACTTCTTGCAATTGTAAACTATGCTGCAGTGAACATTGGAGCACAGATGTCCCAGAGTGGTTTGTTTCTAGCTTCTCCTGTGTGTATGCCCTGTGGGGGTTTTACTGGGTTATATGGTAGCTCAATTTCCATCTGTTCTAGGAATCACCAAATCTATTTCCATAGTGGCTGGATATACCTACAAGTCCATTAGCAGTAAATGAGAGTTCCTATCCTCACCACAACCCTGACACTTGTTGTTTTCTGATTTTTTAAATTAGGCTATCTTTGTGGGTATTAGGTGGTATCTCATAGCTGATTTAATTTGCATTTCTCTTATGGCTAATGATCAGAAACAGTTTAACCTACACTTATTGGTCATTCATATTTCTGTCCCTGTGAAACTTCTGTTCAGGTCTTTCGCCTGAACAGTGGGCAGTTAGTTTTTCTCTTATTGTAAGCTTGCAAAGTATTGTAGATTTTAGTAATAAGGGCTTTGTTGGATGTGTCATTGCTAAAGATGTTTTCCAAGTTAGTGAGTGAATTCTTTTGATATATACAGATGAATTATCTTCAGTATATCCCTCTTGTCAACTTGTCACTCCTCTGTTTGTATCATTCCCTGTCCCGAGGTTCTCAGGTTTGTCCCAATTCACTCATTAATGGCCCAAATTGTTAGGTGTTTTACCTGGAGATCTGTGACCCACCATGTGTTTATTCTTATTTATGGTGTGAGGCAAGAGTCTTGCTTCATTGTTCTGCAGGTAACTATCCATTTATTCCAGCATCATTTATTGAAGAGGGCACCTGCTTTTCATTTGTGTGTTTTTTTTTAGTCCTTATCAAAAATCAGTTGTCTGTATTCTGATATTTTTATTTCTTTTTCTTCAGCTCTTTCCATTGGTCAAATTATGTCGTTATACCCATACCACACTGTCTTGACTACTGTGTCTGTATAATATGTGCTAAAATAGTGTAGGGCATGTCCTCCCACTTTGTTTTGCTTCTTGAGGAGTTCTATGCTAATTCTGGACTTCTTCCCTCTCCATATGAAGTTGGTAATCAGTTTTTTTTTTAATTCTTTGAAGAAGGATGATGGTATTTGGGATAGCGTTGAACTTATATAGTGCCTAGGGCAGAACTGACATCTTTACTATATTGTGTTTTCTAATCCATGAGCATGGGATATTTTCCATTTGTTGAGGTCACTCTTGGTTTCTTGTGGTTTTCCTCCTACAAATCTTTTTTCCTTTGACTCAGATATATCCACAGATATTTCAATTTGTGTTTGGCTATTACAAACAGTGCTGTCTATTAAATGACCTCTTCTGTGATTTTGTCTGATGTGTATAGCAGACTGATAGACTTCTGTTTGCTGTTCTTGTATCCTGCCACTCTACCATATTTCTCTATTGCTTCCAACACTGCACATGTGGAGTTGAGGGGATTTTTGATGTATAGAATCATATCTTCTTCAAAGAATTATAATTTCACCTCTTCCTTCCACAGATGAATACCTTTGGTGTCTTCCCTTTGTCTTATGTGGTTGGGCAAGAATTTCAATATGATGTTAGATAGGAGTGGGGGCAAGGGACATCCTTATCTTGTCCCCTTTTCCTGTAGAATTTTTTTCATCTTTTCTCCATTGGCTACCATGTTGAAAAGCTGTTTATCATATACAGCTTGTTTAATATTGAGAATTTTCCCTTCTATTCCTGTCTTCATAAATGTCTTAAACAGGAATAGAGTGTTATATTTATGAATTCTGCGGGTTTCTCATTGGGCATGTATATATTTATTAAGCTCACTGGTTCTTGGTCTATTTTGCATTATATTGTATCCCTCCCTTTTCGTTGTTATGGTCTGTGCTTTCAGATCAAATTTGTCAGATATTAGGATCTTTACCTCTGCTTTTTTTTTCAGGCCTATGGTTTTTAGTTATTGAGGAAAAAGCACAGCTGTGCCTTAACAATCCTTGAGAAAATACAAATAAATACCATGCTACTTTGTGGCAAACCACTGAGGACTCAGTGGCCAGAAGAAGTTCATTCAGGTGAGGGATCCATCCCTTGGTAATCTTACACAGTCACCTCCTGCACATGCGCACCACTCAGAAATGATCGTAGTGTCTGTATGACTCCCAGTCACGCTCTGGTCCACCTGTGATGAAATAGAACAAATGGCTCCAGAGTCCTGTGAGCTGGTGGCCAAATAGGGAGCTGGCTTGGAGGAAAGACATCATTGGCTAATGCCAGTGCAGCTCTGACCACAGCAGGAAGAGTTCTTCATGCCAACTCCCATGACATTGGAGGGACATCATGAAAGGTACTGGGGAGCCACCCTCTTTCCTTATGGGGACTTGAAACCTGTCTGCCACTGAAGTGGGGCTCTTGAAGCTCAGTTACTGCATGATCAGAACATCAGTAACTGCACTAGGAATCAAAGGGACAATCCTGATGAGAGGGGACTTAGGAGTAAGGGGGAGAGGTCTGTTCCTGGGGGAGAGTGGAGTCCACCCCAAGACTGCCTTTCAGAAGTTTGAGAGAGAAGACCCAAGAGGGCTGACCCCTGCAATCTGCATTGCCTACATTCTTTTCACAATCCTAAATTGAACTTATGTTTCCAACCAAGACCAACTGTCTGACCCAACGTGCCATCCATTGCCTGGCCAGGAAGATCTAGCCTGCGAATGTCATGAACAAGCTAAGACTCTACAGAATGCTGCTTAGAAAATCGTGTATGTGAGGAACTCTTCATCTTCTAGGAGGTTGGCAGTGCTAGGACTTGGTAAGTTGTCAGGAAACTCTAGAGGGCTTCAGTGAAGAGAGGACCCTTGCAGTTGTCCAGAGCTGGACATGGCCATCTCTTGTCCTAGTGGCAATCACTCCGCCATGTGGAAAGAAGATATAACACAGACCATTGGTCATAGGAGAAAACATGGTGGGAGCTTTCAATTCCAGGGCCCAGAACCTGAGAAACCTGTCATCCGCGACTGTGACCAGGTACAGGGCTTCTAGAAAGAAGCACTATGGACCTCAGCGAGCTGATGTGCACATCTGTGTCATCCATTGGGGGATCCAGCTGGGTGTGGTGAAGGGACACAGTCTTTTGCCTGTTTGGGGGTCCCACATGATCACGGTGGTGTTACAGGATGCCTTGACAAGCAAGGCCGAGTTGGTGGAGAAGTCACAAGAGATGACACTGCTCTAGTGGCCCTCAAGTTTCAGAATTAGTGTGTAGGATCACATGCTCCAGAGAAAGACAGACTTCTCTCCAGGTGCAGAGCACAGCATGCTGTAGTCCTGGGAAATGAAGCATCAGGAAGCCCACAGCATATGGCCTGATAACACCTGGATCTGTTTATGATGTTTATTCAGGTCCCAGAGGCGAAGATTTTTGTCCCGGGATGCAGAGACCAGGATTAGACTGGCACTGAATGTGAAGTTCAGATCTCTCACAACCTAATGACTAGAAAGATTCAAAAGCAGGTACCCTGTCTGCACCTCCCAAATCTTGATCTGCCCATGGTTGAGCCCTGTGGACAGGATCAGTCATGAGACATCTGGCACTTCGGGATGGTGGCGTGCCCAGAGCCTCGTGCTGGGTGGAGCAGGCCACGAGCTGAAGGTCAGGCCCCAGATGATCTGAACACAGTCCAGGGTCTTCTCTTTAGGGCTGCCCCAGCCTTTGGGGTAATTTTTGCTGCTCCTGCTCTTGGCTTGAAACCCTTTGGGAAAGAACTGTTCCTCCAGTGGCCAGGGGATCGGCTTGACGATTCAGTGTCCTTGAGACCAAGCAAACTAGGAGCCATTGGGGGAGAAGGCAACACTCCAGGTCTCAGAGCTGGACTTCCAATCAAAGTGGGGGCGCCTGGGTTTGTATTGAGCCAGCAGCAGTGGTTCCTCTCCAGTCTCCATGGAGGACTCACTGCTCCGCAGCAGGCGGCTGGCTCCTTAGCCCTCTGGGCCACAGGCCCTCATGCCGCCTCCACGTGGGTCCCCACTCCACCGCTGTCTCGGCTGCCAGAGAAACCATCAGTTGCTTCCTGTCACGTGGTGACTGGGCGGCGGGCAGGTGGGGGCACACCACCTCTGCTTTTTTTATTTTATTGTTTGCTTTGTATGTTTTCCTCCAAACTTTAATTCTCAACCTGCTTTGTCTGCAAGTCTGAGATGTGCTTCTTGTAGGCAGCAGATCAATGAGTTATATTTTCTGAGCCAGTCTGTTAGCCTTTGCCTTTTAATGCCTGAGTTCAGGCATGAATATTCAATGTTAACACTTCCATCTGTGAATTCTGTGATGGCATCTTGTACCTTTTGTGTTGGGTATTTTCCTGCTTACCTGTGTCACCCCCTTATGTGTGTGTGTGTGTGTGTGTGTGTGTGTGTGTGTGTGTGCATGCATGCACATGCCTCATTTACACTATCTAGGCAATGCTATCTGTTGCTCTATGGGAGACTCTTACTTCTCCATCTATCTTCAGAGATAATTTGGCCCAGAATAGTGTATGTGGATTTGCATTGTTTTCCTTCAATTGTTGGAATATGTAACTTCATTCCCTGATCTTCATCTGAATATACTTCTCTTGAGGTAACGTTATACATGACTATGTGCTTTTCCCAGCTGCTGTTTTGATCTCCTTGTCCTCATATTTGGACAATTTAACTATTATGTGTTTTAGTGAATTTTTCTTGGGATTCAGTCTAATTGGTGTTCTTTCAACCTTATGAATGGTTGTTTGATTTTCATTTATTAAGTAAGGGAAATTTTCCTCTAAGAATTCCCTCATTATTTTCGCTGTTTACTTCTTTGTTGTGCCTTGTTCCTGTAGTCCAATTATTCTAATATTTTCCCTCTCTATTGCATCATATATGACTCCAGGTTTACTTCAGCTTCTCTGATTGTCTTATTTGACTGTTTTTCCTGTTTGTTCAGGTATGCTTGATTATCCTCAAGGTTACTGGTGTGATTCTCTGCTTCCTCAGGTCTGTAGGCAGAGTTTATCAATTTGGCCCTGGAATTTCTCATTTCATCCCTTAAGTCTTATATTTCCCTTTGGTACCTTGCATTTATCTCCTCTATCATATCATCCTTTTCTGTATTCCATTATATCCTGTATGATTTCAGACAGCATTCTTAAAATTTCTTTCTGGGGCTGGTCAATATCTGCTTCTTCTATACACAACCTTAGGTTCAAGACTTCTGGCACTGTCTTCTCTTTCTCTTATTTTTGTTGAGGCTGTTGGGGCTTGTTGCTGCTTGCATGGCATGTTATTCTATAGGAGCCTAGAGACATCTTCCAACTCGAAGAACACTGGGTTCTCTTTTAGGGACTCATATGTGAGACCTGATAGTGATTGATCGAGAGTAATGTAATAGAGAGAAATTACTGAAACCCAAATGAAGACTCAGCATGATAGTGGGACAAGAAGGAAGTAAAAAAATAGAGCAAAGAATTGAGAGACAAAGGGCATTTATAGAGGTCTAAATACAGGCATGTACATAGGTAAATATATTCATTTATAATGATGGAGAAATAGATCTATGTGCATTTAAGGCAGCAGATGGACATTGGGCCTCCACTCAAGTACTTCCTCAATGCAAGAACATTTTGTTCTATTTAATGGGCATTCCATGATGCTCTTCTTCCCAACCTGATAGCTAAAGAAAAATGCTTGCATAAACAAAAGTAGTGAAGAAAGCTGATGGTGCTGTCGATCAAAAGATATAGCATCTGAAGTCTTAAAGGATTGAAAGTAAACAAGCAGACATGTAGCTCAGAAGCAAGAAAGCCCACATGGCAGAAGCACACCAGCCCATGTGACCATGAGACATCGAAGAGATCAGATATCTGACCTCAAAGGACTAAAACTTATATCATTATAAATGAGGAGGGAATCCAGATTAGAGATCTAAAGCCCATATATAAGTGAAGTGACATCTCCTTACAGAAGGGCCGCAAGGAGGAGATGAGCCAGTCAGTTTACAGTGTTGCAATGATGAAATATGCAACTTTACTCACACCCCATCATGATTCCAATTCTCCCTTACAAATCTGGTTAGACCAAAGGATGTACACTGGTATGGATAGAAAATGGAAATATGGCAAATCCCAGGCAGATGATCCCTTCAAGATCAGTGATGAGAGTGGCAATGCTGGGAGGGTGGAGGGAAGGTAGAGTAGAAAGGGGGAACCAATTATAGGGGTATACATTTAACCTCCTCCCTGGGGTACAGACAACAGGGAATTGGGTAAAGGGAGACATCGAACAGTGTAAGATATGACAAAATAATAGTAATGTGGAGACAATGGGCAGTGTCATATATGACAAAATGATAATCATTTATAATTTATCAAGGGTTCATGAAGGAAAGAGTAGTTGGGAAAGAAGGGAAAAAATGAGGATCTAATACCAAGGGCTTAAGCTGAAAGAAAATATTTTGAGTATGATGATGGTAACAAAAGCACAAATGCACTTTGCCTACAATGGATGTATGTGTGTGTTGTGATAAGAGTTATATGAGTCCCCAATAAAATGATTTTAAAAAGAAAGAAAAGGTGAAGAAACAACAATACACATGTGCTGACTATCCTAATAAAAAAATGTCAGCCATGTAAACAGATGAGTTAGAAAATGTTTCAAATAATTGAATTGCTGATTTGACAAGGGTATTCTGTAATGGACAATACTTTGAAGGTGCAAGGTTGTTTTGTAAAAAAGTTTAGGCAAACAGCTGGGGCAAGGAGGGAGGGGGACTCCAGTTTTGGGGGTACCTCCTCATATATGTATCCCTCCACTCCTGACACCAGATTTTCAGCTCCTTTAGATCAGATGCAGTGTTCTATTAATCATGCAGAGAAGAGCTCTTCTAATAAGTGAAATCACCAAGAGTAAGACAATCATGTTTCTATCAAGCTTTTTCTGATTCATGAGGGACCTAATGGCAGCCTTGATAATTCCATCAGTGCATATTGACTGTACATCCAAGCCTGATACCCTTTTTTTCTCAATGATTCAGTACATTGGGCCTTCACAGAAACCCTGTGATTTATATATCACATTATCCATTTTGCAGATGGGAAAAGTGAGGAAAAGGTAGGTTGAATTTTTTTTATAAGATCATGCAAATAGTGAGAGAACTATGATTTGAATCAAGAGAGGGTGAATCTTAACACACAGCACAATACATGTATACCAACTATACTAATAAAGCAATGTGCAAGCATTGTGCAATACTAATAAAGCAATGTACAAGTTCCCCTGGGAGGTTACAGGTCTGTAAATCTTTACAGCAGTAGGAAGCCTCACTTTTCTCCTATGGAGCAGCAAATGGTCTTGAATTGCTGTCTTTGTTGTTAGCAACTCTAGTTTAAATCCTCATCTTCTGAGTCAGAATTGACTTGTTGGCAGTGAGCTTTTTGGTTTGGATCAGAGTAAAGTATGTTCACTACTGGTGTAGAAATAATTAAATTTGAGAGTATTTGTAGGTGTCAAAATTGATTACATAATCATGAAATTCTAATACTTCTCAGAATATAGCTAAATACCATAATGATATTGCATCAAGATGGTTTGGCCTGTAAAGAAAAAATTAAGTGACATGTCCATGTGAAGTTAACAAAAAAGAATCTCTGTTTAGAATATATTTCCCAGAGTAGAAAACTTTTTAATAATAAAACCTGTGGCTTTCTAAGATTATTAAATTTTAAATTTTAAAGATAAATTAGAAATGATATGATTTATAGATACTAAATATTTGAACATATGTAATTTCCCTTGTTTCACTGTCAATTAGGTGTTAGTATCCTGACTGAAGGACCAGTTGTTCAAACTTACCAAACACTCCATAGGAAGATGAAGCTACCTGCCTTCCTAAAAAATTATAGTGTTGGAAACCCAAGAGATAATTTATACTCTATCCTTTATAGGTTTGCAATGAGATTTAATTGACTTAATGGCTTAACATAATTTTGGAATGTTTAAAATATGTGTGTAAGTGTGTCGGTGCATATATATATATATATATATATATATACACATATATGTATATGAAAGTAAATAAACAAATATTTTTAGGTTGTAGTTCAACAATACACAGGTTATTACTTTTTAAAATGTGTTTAAACAAGTTTTAATCATCAGTGGAAAGCTTCAGTAAAAATCTCCCAATAATATCTCCTTGGAAGCCACTGTTTTGATGGTACTTTTGTTTTGAATGCGCCTGAAGTAAGCGAAGACAAGTGTATTCCTGAGAGAACATTTTTGTTGTGTCAATTAACTTCAACACAGAAATATAAACTGAAAAGTTTTTCGTGACTGCTTTTAGAATGTCAAAGGACTGACCTTGCTAAATTTTCCCAAAAGACACACAATGATAATAGAAGCTTCTAATGAAGAAATTTTAAGAAAATCGAATACTACATTAGTGATGGGGAATAAGGTTAGGAATTTGAGACTAGAAAACATTTTTCCTCACAATATACTTGATCATACTTCAGGGATAGCTAGGGTTGTGCTGCAAGAATTTTGTTGGTAAATTTTATTCTAGTCACTGTACATAAATGATCTTCACCCTTCAAACTTCTTTTTTTTCTTCAACTCCAAGGAAATTTAAAAGTAACAGAATTGGGCCTCCAATGTAAGATACCTGACTGAAAACACACACCTGAATCATTCAAAACCACCCAGGAAATAATTTTCAGCAATCAAAGAAAAAAAATTGAAAGTTAAATAAACTTAAATATCTATATCTCAGAATCTGCAGGATTTAATATGTTAAAGGGAGACAGGAACAGGCCTGCTCTTTCCATACTGCATCAGCAAGTAGATTCTAGCCCCTTGTTCTCGCCGTTCCCTGCCAACAGTCAGAGCTAGCCCTCAACTACTTCAGGTAAATATCTGAGGCCAGGAACATTTTAATGTGACTCACTTGTGCTTTCATTATCTTTTTTTTGGGGGGGGGGGGGGGGGAGCGTCACTGCCTCTGGTGGTCATGGGTGCTACCCAGTGCTACTCCTGAGAGTCGCCACTGGATTTGAACTGCCAGGCTGGCGGGCTGCAGTCCTGCACTCAATCACCTATGCCACTGGGGCTCAGACCCTCCATTATTTAAAGCTATAAAACTCCTAGACTGAGGGAATAATAGCTCACTCAAACAGAGCACTCATTATTATTTTGTTCTTTTTCAACAATTTTCCCTTTCAAAATTATTTTTCTTCCAATTTACTAATCTTTTCTTAATTTTGATGATTTTTCTCCCTTGTTCTATACCATTTTCCCTTTTCTTGATTGCAATTCTATTTTTTTCCCTCATCCTTCTTTTCAACATCATTCAACAAAAGCAGCTACTTCAATTTGATCCAGTAGCCTACCTGTCACTACCATCTGTCCTCAAGACTGCAGGACAACAGCCAATCACATTGCATTCCAAGAAGCAAGAAAAACAAAAACAATGCAAATGCAATGGAGCACTCTGAAAAATGAGTCTCCACAATTACCATACATAGAGTTCAGAATAATAGTATTTAAAAGGTTCCACCAAGTAGAGGAAATATTTCTGATAACAATGGGAGGCATTGAAAAAATAAAAATTCTATACCAAATTCAGTTCCAGAAGATAAACAGCAAGATAACAGAATCATATAATGTGACAAAAGACCTATATAATAGAAGGTAAGAAAACAAAAATTGAATAAGTGACCTCAAAGGCAATTCCTCTGATGACAGCCAGTGAGCAAAACAATCATTAACAAAAGAAAAGAAATACAAAGAAAACTTTAAAAATTTATGGGATACTACCAAGAGAAACAACATATATCTCATAGAGATCCCAGAGCAAGAATCAGGAAATTCTATTTTTAAAATTATACAAGTAGTCATGGAAAAAAAATTTCCAAAAACAGTGAAGCAAAAGATTATAACAATTCAAGAAGCTGAAAGAATCCCAAACAAATTAGACCCCCAAAGTAAAACATCATGGTATATCATGGTCAAACTCTCCAGTTTCAAGGGAATGGAGAAAATCCTGAGGAAAGGTAGAGAAAATCACTAACAAAAACAGCCACTTAACAATGGAAAACAAGTGCGAACAGGCTTACATTCCTCAGCAAAAACCATTAAGTCAAGAAGAAAATGTAGTAACATACATGCAATTCTGAGAGATCAAATCTGCAAATCATGAATCTAATATACAGCACATTATCCTTCAACCACAAGAAAGACATGAAAGTATTTTCAGATAAGGAAAAAATGAAGGAATTTGTGAAAACAAGATCAGTGTTACAAAAAATACTGATGGAAACACTAGGGACAGAATCAACAGCAAAAACCCTGAGAGCAGCATACGAGGCAACACCATCTACAAAATAGTACAATGAAAAGAGTTCTTAAAATAGCTAGAAAGAAATAGATGATGAAAAAAACAAACAAACATATCACAAAAACTAGAGTAAAATGATAGCAACAAATCGGCACAAACCAATAATGACAGTAAATATTCATGGATCAAATGAACCACTAAAGATATAGAGTCGTAGACTGGATTAGCAAAGGAGACCCATCAATGTGCTGCCTACAAGAGACACACATTAAACTCAAATGAAAGAAAAATGGAATAACAATCAAAGGATGGAGAAAAATTTACCAAGTCAGATATAGCCACAGCAAATCAGGAATGTAATCACAGATAAAATAAACTTCAAAGCAAATAACTTCATGAAATCAGAAAAGATAATTATGAGATAATGATAAAAGGGATAAGGAAAAGAAAAGTGATAATGATTGAAGAGATAATAGAACTAAATCACATAACCATATTAAATATATATAATTCCAATGAAAGATCTTCAAAAGATATTAATGAAATCCTCAAACAATTTGAGACAAATAGAAAGTTTGGCAACTATAATTGGAGACTTCCATACACTGCACTACTCTTAAGGATATAAAGATCATCAAGAAAGAAACTTAGATAAAAAACAGAAGAACTAAACAAAACAACCAAACAGTTTCACTTCCTAGACATATATAGAGCACTCTACTCAACAAAAACATAGTTTATATTCTTCTCCAGTGCACACATGTTAGGCCACAGAGCAACATTAATAAATTAAAAAAAATTGAGATTCCATAACCCATATTCACAGACCACAATGCTATAAAACTAGAACCAACAATAGACAAAAGCAACAATACCAATGGCATAACAACTGAACAATGAGTTATGAAAAGAACAGAGAATAAAAACACAACTTGACAAAATTTGGGGGGTGTAGCAAAAGCAATTATGAGTGGACAAGTTGGAACAATCATTGCGCACATGAAAAAGTGGAAAAATCCCAAATTTACCCCTTAACACAGTATCTTCAACCAGCAGGAGAAAACAAATCTTAAAAATTAGAGCAAAAATAAATAAACTGGAAAACAAAAGCAACAGAAAAAATCAACAAGACAAGATGTGAATTCTTTGAAAGGACTAACAAAATTGACAACTCACTCCACTGAGCGCATGTTGATCCCAGTAGGCAGGATACAACTACTCATGAGAGTCCAACATTAGCTCTTGCAGGGGAAGAAAGGCCCATTTTTCTCCCACAGAGGCCCTGGTAGTTTTGAACTGTTGACTGGTAGACTTAAACCAATGTGGACACAAGAAAAAACCATGGGATTGTTTAACAAAGAAATAGATAAAGAAGATGAAAAAAAATCTAGAATGAGAGATGAAATAGGTGGCATTACAATAGATCCAAATGAAATAAGAAAAATGGTAACAAACTACAAAAGATCAAGTTTGAAAACCTGGAAAAATATGTAGAAACATAACACATACCCAAATTAATGCAAGTGGATATAGAAAACCTCTGAAGATCCATAATAGAAGAAATACAGCAGGTAATCAAAAAAAGTTTCAACTAAGAAAAGTCCAGAATTCAGAGAAGAGCTGCCATTAACTTTACACAGACCATCTCAGAATATGGAAAAGGACAGCAAAGTTCCAAGTTCACATTATAAAGTGAACATAACCGTGATACCAAAACCAGGCAAAGACAGGACAAAGATAGAAACTACAGCCCAATATCGATCATGAACATGCACACAAAAATTCTAAGCTTAATTACAGTCAACAGACTCCAACCATGTATAAATAAAACACAATCATCAACTGGGACTCATAACAAGTATGCATTAATGGTTCAACAGTAGAAAAATCAATCAATATAATTTACCACATAAGAGTATGAACTGCGTTATCATATCAATGGATGCAAAAGAGGCTGGATTCAGAAGAGGATGTGAAACAAGGGATATATCATTGTTGATGTCAGATAGGTTGTGGTTGGGAGCAAAGAAAGTTAAGAGATACTTACTTGTGTTTCACTGACTATGCAAAGGCATGTGACTTTGTGAATTATAAAAACTATAGATAGTCTTGAGAAGAATGGGAACTCCAGAAACTTAATTTTGCTCTTGCAAAAATTGTACAAGGACCAAGAGCCAGTCATTAGAACAGAACTTGAGAATGAGACTATTTCCTGATTTAAAATCAGGAAAGATACACTTAAGATTGTATTTTCTCACAATACTTTTTTGAACTGAACACTGAGCAAATAATCACAGAAGCCAGATTATATATGGAATTAGATGAAGACATTAACAATCTGTGATATACAAATTACATAATCTTGCTTGTTGAAAGTGAGAAGAACTTAAAGCACTTCTTGATGAAAATCAAGGATTTCAGCCTTCAGTATTTATTAAAAGTCAGTGTAAAAGCAAAGATCCTCACAATTGGACCATGGTTAGTATTATAATAAACAGAAGAAAGAATGTTTGGATCGACAATCAGCAGTCAAGAGAGAACACAATGCATTGAATTAGGTAAATCTGCTGCACTAGACCTCTTTTAAACCGTTCAAAAGGCCTAAAGTGTGCCTGACTTAAGCAATGATCTTTTCCATTGCCTGACATGCATGTAAAAGTTGGACAGTGATTAAGGAAGACCTAAAGAAAATCAAAGAGACAGATCTGTCTTGGAAGAAGACAACCAGAATGCTTCTTAGGAGTAAAAAACATGATAGATACTACATCTCATGTACTTTGGAGACGTTACAGGGGAGAGCAGTTTTTATAGAAGGCCTAAGTAAAATGGGGAGGCATTGAAAAAGAGTCCTCAAGAAGATGAATTGACACAGTGCTGCAGCATAGGGCACAAACATAAAAACAATTGTGAGAATGACGCAGGACCAGGCGGCTTTTAATTTTGTTGTACATAGGGGTGCTGTGAGTCAGAACCAACTCAAAGGCACCTAATGGTGTTCAATGAACGTCAATGGAAATTCATGACCAGAAGGTGATTTCATGTTTGTTGGTTGGCAAACCAAAAGGCTGCCCTTAGTTTATAGGCTTAACATAACTTGTCTAGAAACATTACTTAACCTAAACTCCAAATGGGAGATTCTGCCCTATATCATATTCCTAGCCATGTTATTTTGACCACCTTTCTATTTGACCCCTAGTGAACCAAGCTGTGTGCCCTAGGATTTCTGGATTATTAATTTTGTCTTTTTGACAGGAGAGTATTCTTCAGTGATTCAGAATTTATCTTAAGTATAGCTGTTGCAAATTAGAGTAACTAAAATACTCCTTTGTTAAGTGACTGCTATACCAGCGTCATGGATTTGGAAGCCGTTGGATTTTGATTCAGATATTTTGCTTTACAGATTGCACAATAATTGATCATTTAAGCTTACCATTTAGTTCCTATTTTCATACTATTTTGTTATGGCATGTCTTTATCCACCAGACAAAACTTGGCTTTAGTGAATTAGCATTATTTTAATTTTTGTTTTAGGTTCAATCCTCATTATTTTCTTAAAAGTCTTCAGTTACATAAGTTGCATGGAAATAAGTGAAATTTTTTTGTATTTTAGTTTAAAACTTTCTTATTTATGCACATTTTCTTTTTCTCAGTTACATTTAAAATTTTATATCATAAGCTTGATTAATTGTATAATTATTCAATTATCAATTACCTTATGCAGGTAATTTATTTCTTGAGAAACTGACAGTTCTGTCTAAAAGTTGAACAGGCAATATATATAAATCACAGATGCACAAATGAATATTAGATGAGTGCTTATTTATATGTCCTAATCCAAAAACAATTTGCTCTTATGAAGTGACTCTGCTAGATACTTGGCTTCATGAAGTGACCATTGAAGATATGAGTGCTTTAACAAAGTATGGAGAAGAAATCAGATAGTGTTCACAAATTAGAAAGAATAGTGTCTTAAAATCTTAAAGGCTTGTATTAAAACAAACAGTCATCTAAATGGGGCATAAGCTAAGTCTACACAGAAGAAGTTTATTATCCAGTGTTATCAAAGAATTATTAATAATAAAATCCAAAATCAGAGCAGAAGTTAAATCTCAATTTAATTTACCTGGTCCATACAGTATTGCCTTCAGACAGAGTGCATTGGAAAGTGGATTACTGAAGATAGAGATAGATTAAAATTTAACATTTTATCATTTGTCACCCATTTTGAAATGTTTTAAATTTTTTCTATTTTTCATAGTTTTTTTCCTTTCTTGTGGATTGAGAATTTTATCTTATATTGTGGACATCTTTATTTTTTCTGATAAATTTAGATTTTATTGGGGGCTTTTACAGCTCTTATAATATTCAATAAATCATTCTCATTATACATACTTGTACACATGTTGCCACATTCATCTGTACACATTTTCTATTTGAACACCCCCTCGCAGCATAAGCTTCTCTTTCCCTCTTTCCTCTAGTTCTTTATTGAGTTCCTAGAGAATGCCAAAATGGCCAATTTGATGTGATATCAGTCAAAGAGCACATAATTATTGAAAACTTAGAGTTAGAAACACAATCCCTGGAAGTCTGTAGAACTAGAGGAAAGAACAAGGGTGAGGGAAATAGCTTCATATTTGAATATTTTTATCTAATGAAATTTCAATATTTTTCCTTAGTGTGTTTTTGTATGTGTCTTTAAAAAGTTGATGAGGGTATTTGCTTCGGTAGGACATATACTAAAAGTTGATGGAAATCTACATACACACACACACACACACAACTTAACAACTCCTTTTTGTACCTTTACATCTAACCTAGGGTGGGAGAGAGGAAGACCTGAAACTCAAATATAATTTATGCTGCTACTTCATTAAGTTGGTGATATTTTTCACTTGGTGGTACTGGATTGATCCAAAAGCAGATATCACACTCCATCTTATATTACAGGTAAAAGTTTTGGAATGACAGGGAGGTGCTGAATAACTTTTCTTCTTAAAAGGAGGCCTGTATGAGCCTGAGCTCCCTATAGAAAGAAAATCCAGTGATATATATTTCACACACACATGTGTATGTATGTATGTGTATATATATATATATAATTTTTATCAAAAAGCCTCCAGATTCAACTCAAGTTAACATAAACTCTTACTATCATGGCCAAATAGTTTGGGAACTTATGATTAGATATGCATCTACTGAGTCTCAAACAGGACAAAGACAATATATTATGTTAAAGACAAATCATCATTGATGGAGATAATCAGTCATAATGGTGTCCAGGGATTCACAGAAACTGCCATTCATATAGAGCATTGAAAAACAAAAGAAATTGCAACAAGATCATAAGTTTTGGTAAATCAACTCATCACTGTTGCAGGCAGGATGCAAAAAATTCAATGCCATCAAGTCCACTCTGACCCACAATGATTCTATCAGATTCCTTTGGATTTCTGAGGCATTGAATTTTGAGAAGTAGCCTAATCTTTCTCCCATGAAGCAGCTAGTGGTTTTGAACTACTGACCTTATGATTTACAACTCTGCATAGTCCATATAAACTTTTCCAGACTAGAAAATTTAACAGCCTTGATCCAAGATCCTCCAACCAAGGAAGAAAGGATATTATTCATTATTATACAATCCTAGTACTCCAATTTCTATGAAGCAAATATGCAGGCAGTTCTCTGAGGATGAGGGTGCAATAATCCACTTTCAAACACACTCAACCGAGGGCAAAACTGTTCTTGTGCTTGGTCAATTGTCAGAAAAAACTCAATGGAGGCTGAATCTGTGTTCAAAAAACGAAACCCACTACTACTGGAGTTGATGCAGCCTCAAAACCACCTCTCTCCCATGGGACAGCAACCCCCTGTCAATTTCTGAGATTGCAACTCTTTATGTGAGTTGAAAGCCTTAGCTTTCTCTCACAGAGTGGCTGTGGTTTCCAATGCTGATCCTGGTGTTAGCAGTGTAACACTGACCAATGATCTCATTAGCCCAAAATTAGTCACTCGGGCTCCTTAAATCTATGTAGATACTCAAAATAGACTTAGGTCTTTCACTGTGCTCCGTAATCTTTGCAAAATGAGTGCTCAGAATTTAATTTTTACTACGTATCCCAGAAAGGCATATCAGATCATTCTCATTTTAGTGCTAGATGAGCTAAAGCCCAAAGTTTGAGTGATTTGGCCATGAACTTTACCACTACCCAGATGGCTGGGGAAGAAACTGGAAATAGAAGTGACAATTTGTTGAGCAACTGCTACAAGCAATCTCTATAACAGGTGGTTTACAGTTACTTTTTATTTAACCTGCAGAACACATTTTCAAGTAGCTATTGTTGGTTGGCACCATTCACAGAGCACGAACCCGGCTATAGAGAAAAAAGAAATTATTATTAATAATAGCTGGGTAATGGGCAATGAGGCATCTACCCCTATTCTACTGACTTCAGTGCAATAAATAATTGAAAGTGTGATTATGGGTTAGATGCATATTTTCTATAATGCCCTTATATCTAATAATTCTATATACATAGGTTAGATAGACATCTAAATTACTACTGTTTGGGAAGATTACTATATTAGAAATGACTTTGGACTGAGCCCTGGTGGTGTAGTGGTTGTGCGCAGGACTGTGGCACACTGGGATGGAGGTTCTATTCCAGCAGTGCCTCCACAGGAGCAAAGGCTGGGCCTCCTACTCCCACAGCCAGAGGGCAGTGATGCCCCCCAAACAAACAAACAAACAAAAAGAAATGGCTTTAATCAGTGAAAAGTATGTGACCAATTAAAAAATAATTTCATGTAATAAGCAATATCTGTTTGTAATATAATCACTTTTGATTTGCAAGACATGTCAAAATTAGGAAAAATTAAGAAAAATATATCATGGGTGTCTCTTTGAAGGAACCTGTATTAAATAACATTGCATAGATAAATCACTTATAGAGAATAATTTTCACCATTGCTTCCAATTGTATTTTAAAAATATTAGCAATTTATAATTTGAGCATAATTTTCACTTTTTAATGCAAAATAAAATATATAATGGACAATTTGCTTTAAACCTCTGCTCTAGAGATTAAGGAATGTACTTAGATAGACATAGTGTAGTATAAGACTATTATTTTAGATTTTAGCTACAGTAATTCTTTATGCATAACAGTACAATTTTCCATATTGTCTTCTTATCAATTATTCACTATATATTTTAACAACTGTGCTATAGTTAGCTGGAGGAAGCTTAAAGTTTTAAGCATCTCCATTCCTCTATTCTTGCCCACTCACAAGAAATATTTCAAGTAAAGGATAAAATGCAGATCAGGGGAAGAGAAAAAACTTGAACAGAAAAAAGTAAGTTTATTGAAAGGGATACTTTGGGAAAAAATGTTCAAAAGGCACTTAGTTTGTGCAAAAGAGCTGGAAAAATGTAAAATCAGACCTATCCTCTACTAACAGTGGACCTCTTATTATATGCCGACTTTCTGACTGGTCTGCAATTGGCTGGTCATCTGTGGTACCTCCTCTTACAGTTATGTGCACCCTTGCACTCCAGAACCCCAAATTCCATGCTGTGCTCTTCTTTTCTCTGATTCAAAACTCAAGGTTCTCTTCAATTTCTGTGGGAGCAGTGTGAACATCTAATTTCCTCCACCAAGACTTTCAGTATCCCTGGGCCCTTCCACTGATAAATAAATGTCATGGTGGGCCAGGATGTGCTCCAGTCTCTCTTCCTTCCCCTTCATTTGCTTCGATGTGCTGTGATCAGAAAGGACCCTCTCCCTGAATTGTAGCTTCAGTGCTGACTTCTGAAGGAAATTTTTCTGGGGTGAAGGAGCAGCTGTCCACAGACCCAATATAAAACCTGACATCCCTCACTGACCCATAGTCCAACAGGGGACAATATTAGTGACACAGAAAAGGAACTGTGCCCCATCTGACCCCAACACACCGAGGCAAAACACTAAGGGCATGCAAGGGGAGTAGAACAATAAAGTCCCAAGAAAGTACCAAAAATAGACTTTGGGACAAGAATGTGGCACCCCACCAGACTTGACTGGAAAACACTCCTAAAAGTCAGCAAATAGACCTTGAAATATATAGGAGCACTTCTTTTTATGTTATTGGGTTTTGGTCGTTGTTTTATATTGTTGTTTGTTTTGCTCTGTCTTGTTTTTGCTCACATTGCTATTGCTGCAGGTCTACCTAGATAAGATAGGCTGGATAAACTATCTGAAGGAGAAAACAAGGGACTGATGGTTTTTAGGGGACATGGGAAAGGGTGAGATGGGGGAAAGGAAGTGGTGTTGACAAACCCAGGGGCAAGGGAACAATAAGTGATCCAAAATTGGGGACAAGCAGGGTGTAAGAAGCCTGGTAGGGTTGTCTTTTCTCCCCGTGCTTGATTCCCTCCTCTGATTAGCTAACTTTATTACCAGGTTTGTGTCACTTGGTACAGATTCTGATTATAGTAATATTTCAGTGATACTACTAGCTAGGGAAATTATGAAGTACTCTGCTTCTTTGTCATAAATTTTTATAAATAAAACACAAGAGACATATATGTATAGATGTTTATACACATATCTAATGTAGATAAATAGAGATGTATATACACATAGATCTATATACCTATGTCCAAATATATATGAATTGTGAGTCAGATTAGAGTAGTGGTTAAATAATCTTTGTTAGTCCACATTGCATTAGAAACTGTGAAAATCAATTGAATGTAAAATATGTATGTATTTAGTCTTCCTATGATAGTGGTTTAACATTCCCAGAGTAAGATATTGATTAAAAAAGAAATTCTATTGATAGGGAGTCCAGATGGTATCCAGGTGGAATCACTGTTCAGTGCTCCTGTTGCTAGACCAGACAATTAAGAGATAAGGAGACCAATATAGGGTAGCTGGATTCTAAAAATAGATGCAGTACAATAGGGTCTGGTTTAGACTTCCCCCCCGCCCCCCAATTTTCATGCATGAAACAATGGAAGTGGAAAAGTATTGACTGAAGGCTTAGACCCAATTTTTTAGATTGGAATAGGGACACAGGGAAGAAATAGGGCAAGTTACTATTCTCACTGGAATGGAATTTCCTGATGGAAGGGTATGCTTGCTTAGGAGGGTTTTTCAATTGTTTCTGCAAAGATAAGAGTAAGGATGGCTAGCTGCAAACCTCCAGTTTCTGTTAAATATGCTTGCTTAGTAAGGATTGCTAACTGCAAATCTCTGGCTCCTGTTAATATGCTTGCTTTTGCTCAGCGATGGAGGGCCAGTCATTAAGTATAAAAACCTCAAGCTAAAGAAACTCAGTGCTGCTCTTCCTCTTTGCATGGAGTTGGACAGTCTCTATACAGGATTCTAATAAATTTGACTTATTAGACTCTGGTGTCTGAGTCTCTTTTATATTCTGGTTTATAAGTAAACATTTAGAGAACTTACTGAAACACTGCAAATTCACTGTGTCTGCAGGAAGGATATGCTAACCTATTGCCAGGTCCAGCAGTATGGAATCTGCCACCTTTTCCTGTACCCAAAATCCAGGACCCACAATGAGCAGCAGTTTCCTCAGGTTGCTGCCTAAAAGTGGCCATAATCCCAGGCTCATGGAAAGCCTATGAGAACTAGCCACAAAACTTCATATGGATTTCTCCTCTCTGCTATCTACCTTATTCCTGCAGTCTAGAGCTTTGCAGATCCCCACCCAGGGATGTAGTGATTACATGGGTCGCTCCCTTTCCCCCTTCCCCTCCTTCCATGTCTGCCAGATTGGGTAACAATAGATCACTAGACACTTAGATGCAGAAACTGAAGAGCCACCCATATATTTACAGTGATTTAAAGAAAATCCCGAGAGCACAACCTGAAGTGTTGGGCAGGACAAGGCTGGGAGTGGCATAGGAGTGCAGCTTGTGGAAAATTCAGATCCAGTCAACCCCAAACCCACTCCCCTAATCTGGCCCCCCTTTTCTGGGGGAAATCTTAGAACAGCCCAGATATGAGGGCACCCCACAATCCCATTATAAAAAGGGAAAAAATATTTTTAATGCTTTCAATTCCAGGCTGTGCTCTTTTGTGTAAATTTGAATTTAAACCACCAGAAAACTCTAGCCATTAGTATAGAATTAACATAACAAAACAACCAGAATTCTAATCCTCAGAGTGTACCCTAGTATTTTAACATAACAAAACAGAAAAAGTCAACAAGTTCTGATAGCCATAACCCAAGCCAGAAATTGGCTCTACTACTTTAGGGCTCCACTGAGTCTTTAGAAAGGTGCAAATTGTGGCCAGACAGTTCAGAACAGCTCTGTGCTCATGCTGGAGGGATCCCCCAACCTGGTCCATTGGCATACCTACAATTGCCTGTCTCAACCTCACCTCTACGGCCCTAAATGCCATTGGCCACAGCTTGCCTATATATCAGTCTGACATACCACCATAGGGTAGTCCTTGAAAACACTGGGCATATACCCCAATGAAATAGACCATTACCTGTCATCTGTGCTCCAATATATATGGTGGTGCAATTCACAATTTCAGAGAATTGAAAACAACTTAAAAAATGAGTGGATTTGGGGCTGAGCCCCCGTGGTATAGTGGTTGAGTCCCACAGGCTTGACGGTTCAAATCCAGCAGTGGCTTTCCAGGAGCAAGGATGGGTGGCTCTCACGATATCCACGATATCATGATATCTCACGATATCCATGCCCCCCCCCAAAAAAAAAAAGATGAGTGGATTGGAAAACTCTAGTACATATTCACAATGGAGGACTATGCATCACTAAAAGACATTGATGATTGTATGAATCATATCACCTGATGGGAAGAGTTCGACAGAATTATGCTAATTAAAGAGCAAAATTAGCAAATCACAAAAAGAGAAATATAATATAAGTTCCCTGAGGTAAATATAATCAGTAGAGTAGGTATAGATGAAAAGTCACTTATCTCACTGTGCAAGTTCAAGTATAGGCTGTTGGGTGGATGACATGCCAAACCCCAGGATGTACATGTCATTCCAATAAAAAGAAGGGGAAGGGGGGGAGGGGAAAAAAGAGGGAGACGATGACACTGGGGGGCAGGGCACTATTTCACCAAGGTGGGAAGCATTGCTTATGTCTTCACAGAAATGGGAGTGTGAATGCAAGCTCCACCATGGCTTGCCAAACCTTACATGTATGTATATTTATAAGGTAGCATAACCACATTGAACAAAACATACACAGAGTGGGCAATCAGAGCCAAAATGAACCCCTCCCTAGAAATATGTGCTACAGAGGATAACACTAGACCTACAGGCTGGGGAAAGCAGCTGGCCTGCCAGACCTACATGGAAGCAAGCCAAGAAGGAAAAAGAGAGAGTGAGGTCTAGAACTCATATCAGCAAACCAAACCCTAAGGACAACATTTCTGAATGGAACTGCTAAGACCCAGAGAAGACTTTAGGGCCAACAACAGTTTGAGAATTGTGTCCCCTTGCTAGAGCACACCTTAATAAAGGGCAACACTAGAGACACATGACAGGGCGTCAGTCTCATCTGAAATCCATAGTGGGCAAACCAAGAAAGGAACAACAGATCATCAATGGGGAGTAAAGCCAAGCCACAAAGCCCCTGAGGATCCCCCCAAACAGAATTCAGTTTAGATGAGGCAGTTCCCAGAATTCCTAAAACACATGGGGAGATAGTCATAAAGATCAGTGGGCAACTTGCAAATATGTATGTTTTTCCTTTTTTTTTTCCTTTTGGTTTTTCTCTTTTTTTATTCAATTTCTGGTACACTTTTTCTTTAGCCTCTGTTATTGTTGGTTTGGCATGAGAAGCAAGCTCAAGGAGAAAAAAAATGGGGTTCAAGGTTCTATAGGGACCTGGGGAGGAAGAGGCAGGGTAGGACAGTGGTGAGCAAACAATGCCATAGACAGGGGAAAAACTAGGGCACTAAAATCAACAGCCAGGTAGATGTAGACATCCTCAGGATGTTGAAACAACAGCAATCTAGCTGAGAGGCAGATGCAGGGTGAGCATGATGGTGGGGCAGGAAGAAGGTGAAGGAATCAGAGGAAAAATCTAGGAAGTGAAGTTATTGATGGAGGTATAAGCATAAGTGTGCACATGTGTAAATATGCTAATTCATAAAATAGAAATATTGGCCTATGTACTTATATTTATATGGCAATACATTGATATAGTGGATGAACCTTGTTCTCTGCTCAAGCCATCCCACAAGAGAGGAACACTTTGTTCTCACAACCTGGACTTCTGTGATGCTCACCCTCCCAACACAATTGTTGAAGAAAAAAATGTGTGCACAAGCAAATGTGGGGAAGAAAGTTGATGGTGCCTGGCTAGCAGAAGATGTAGAATCTGTGTTCCTAATTGTTTGACGTTCAACAAGTGGGCATCTGTCAGAGAAGCAACAAGTTCACATGGAAGAAACACAGCAGCCTGTGCAATCATGAGGCATTGAGGATCAGGTAACAGGCATCAGAAGACCTGAAACCAAAAATCAAAGAAATATATTGTTGAGAATGAGTAGGGGTAGGGGTTGGAGAAGAGACCCCCAAACCCATCTGTAGACAGTAAGCCATTTCCTCACAGAAGGGTCACAGGGAAGGGATGAGTCAACCAGGGTGCATTATAGCACTGAAAAACACACATTATTCCTCTGGTTCCTATCATGACCCCAGTCCTGCTTTTCACTTCAGGGTAGACAAGTGCATGCACTCTGGTACAGAAAAAAGCTCACAACATACAGAGTCCAGGTTAGATATACCTCTCAGGAATAGAAATAGAAGCAGCAATATCAGGAGGGTGGGAGGAAGGGGGAACTGATTGCAATGATCAACATCCCCCCCCTCCCCACAGGAGGAACAATGGAAACCATGGAGGAAGGGAATCAGTGAGCAGTTTCAGATATGAAAAAATGATAATTCATTGACGGGTCATGAGAGTGGGAGGGGAAAAAAGAAACTGATACAAAGGGCTCAATATATGAGTCAGGTTTTGTTTAAATTTCAAAATGTAAAATTGTAAATGTAAAATTCAAATTCTAAGTTATTACTGCTTTAGAAAAGTAATTGAAGAGTGGGAGGAGGGGGAAAGGTGGTGATGTCGACCAGCCCAGGATAAAGGGAATAACAATTGATACAAATGCAGGGACAGGGTGGGTGAGAGAAGGCCAGTAGGGATTGATTAAGACTAATGTAACAGAGAAAAAATGCTGAAACCCAAATAGAGAGTGAGCATGATAGTGGGACAAGAGGGAAGCAAATGGAAATAGAGGAAGGAACTGGGGGATAATGAACATTTATAGAGGTTCAAATACAGGTATGTATATAGGGGCATATATTTGTAAGTGAGGATGGGGAAAGAGATTAATGTGCATACATATAGGGTTAGTAGTAGGACAACAGATGGACACTGGATTTCCACTCAAGTATCTCCTCGGTTCAAGAACACTTTGTTCTCTTAAATTGGCATTCCAAGATGCTCACCTTTCCGACATGATCACTGAAGACAAATGTGTGCATAAGCAAAGGTGGCGAAGAAAGCTGATGATGCCCGGCTATCAAAAGATGGAACATCTGGGGACTTAAAAGCTTGAAAGTAAAAGCAGCCATTTAGCTCAGAAGCAACAAAGCCCACTTGGAAGAAGCACACTAGTTTGTGGAATCATGAGGTGTCAAAGGGATGAGATATCAGGCTTCAAGAACTAAAAAGCATAACATTGCATGTTCACTTTCCTGATATGATCGCTGAGGACAAATGTGTACTTCAGCAAATGTGGTGAAGAAAGCTGATGGTACCCGGCTACCAAAAGATATAGCCTCTGGGGTCTTAAAGGCTTTAGTAAACAAGCGGCCATTCAGCTAAGAAGCAATAAAGCCCACACGGGAGAAGCACACCAGCCTGTATGATCATGAGGTGGTGAAGGGATCCAGTGTCAGGCATCGATGAGCTAAAATTTTATTATTATTAATGAGGGGGAGTACAGATTGGGGACCCAAAGCCCATCAATAGGTGAGGTGGCATCTTTTTGCAGAGTGGTTACAAGGAGAAGATGAGCTAGTTAAGATACAGGGTAGGAGACATGAAATATGCAACCTTCCTCTAGTTCCCATGCTGTCTCCCACCCACTATCATGACCCCAATTCTACCACATTAAATCCAGCTAGACCAGGAGATGTACAGTGAAGCTAGAAACATGGGAAACTTAGGATAGTTGATCCATCAAGACTAGTAATAGGAGTGGTAATACTAGGAGGGTGGAGGTGGAGGGATGGAGGAATAGAAAGGGAGAACCAACTTCAGAGATCTACACGTAGCCTCCTCTCTGGGACACGGACGAGAGGGAAGTGAGTATTGGGACACATTGTACAGTGTACAGGATGAAAAAATAATTTGTAAATTACTAAGCGTTCAAGGGGAAGGGGGGGAGGAAGGAAGGGTAATATAGAGAGCTGATAATGGGGGCCTGGAGGGAGGGAGAATGTTTTGAGAGTGATGATGGCAATAGGTGTGTAAAAGTGGCCTGCACACAACTGATGTTGTTAGGGATTGTGATGGGAGTTGTATGGGCCCCCAATAAAATGATTCATTAAAACAAAGGTGGGGGATGGGAAAGGGGAGTTTTTCTTTTTAAAGAGGAGCTTGTACCAAGGGCTCAAGTAGAAAATGTTTGGAAATGTATGTGGCAACATGTGTGCAAATGTGCTTGATACAAAGTTGTAGTAGCTGTAAGATCCCCCAATAAAATTATTTAAAAAAAAAGAAAGAAAAGTAACTGGAAGGAGAGAAAAAGAAAGTATATGATGAAAACGTGATAATTGTATAATTAACTAATTTCCCTATTCTGCATGAAGTGAAATAGTTTCATGAACACTCATCATTATTTTCTTGAAAATATTGTGAAATATAAAGCCATCATCATTTCTATTGCACGCACATCTGCATCTCTAAATATGTTTTATGATAAATTGTACCTATTAAAATATGAATCAATAGACTTCGTAGAAAATTTGAACATTTTGTTTACTAAGTTTATAAACCTTGAAACGTTTTTCTTTGTCAACTGTTATTTGAATGATCATTTTTTTCAGTCTTCTATTTCTTGGGCTTGATGACCTTAGTATTTTCATAATTTAAAATTCATCAACTTTTAAAAGTTGGTTGAATTATTTTCTTGTGGTGGGGGGATCTCTGTTGTACAAAGGCAGGACAAACTATAATAAAAAATAAAATAAATTCACAAGAGTTAATGAGAATTTCCCTACATCAAAATGGTCAATGGTGGTATAAATTTTTTAGTAGAAAAGTTAGTTGCATTTTCTCAGTAAATTATTAGAAACAAGGCTTATATAATCTCTTCCTGTGTCATTCTTTCTTTCTATATTTAGGCAAGTAAGTTATTTTTATATTATGAAATATATCAAGAAATATAGGTTCATCTGCTCCCATATGATGTATATGCCTTAAATCTTAAGGGGCAGTTCTACTCTTCCAGGGAACCTGCACAGGATTTAGGAGGCTGAAATCTTTACCAATACAGATCTCTTGGTGTGTTTAAACTGCCGACTTTTTGGTTAGCAGCTCACATTCTAATCCACATTCTAATCTAGTCCTTAATGGCTTTGAGTTGCTGTAGTAAATAGTACAAGAGGGAATTCCTAGTGGGGGATGCCAAAAGAGAGTTTTTATTATGATGTTTGTGGTAGTTACATAATTTCATGTCAACTTGATAAATAGGTTATAGGGGTGGAGTCTAGCCTGCCAATCAGGTTGATGCCTCATTGTGAACTGATTGATGCCTCATTGTGGATGTGGCCTTCTTCTGAGAATTCTAGGAGTTTCCTCTCTTCCTCTCTGGAGGCTTTACCTTTCTGTTGACAAGTCACATGGAGCCATGTTCATGGCAGCCAGAGCCCTGATGATGCTTTCGTAGCCACTGGACCCACAGGACGTCCCACCCTCTGGTCTGTGGTCTTTCTGCATTTGGCATCACTGCATGTGCTACATGAGTCTGAAGAGGAACACATGGGCTAATATGGGTATTATGGGATAAGATCAAATTTATGAACTTGATCTGAACTGAGCAGGGATAATTACTTCTTGATATAAAGTTCTCTCACATAAAAAAGGAAGGAATTATTAAAAAGAGACTAAAACTCACTCATAATTTTATACTGACAGTGCTGGTTTGATTATTTTAGTGCATTTTATCTATGCCTGTAATATTTATTCATTCAGACATTTAGTTCTTTGACAAATATTCATAAAGAGAATTGCAGGTATCTGCATTTATTAATAGTGAACAGAACAGAAAATCCATTACCTCCTAGGAAGTTTTCTCTTACAACAAGGACACGGAGAAGGGGGGCGGGAAAGGCAGCAAGCACATTCTTGGTAAATCAGCCTTGGAGAACAGGCTAGGTTAGGAAGTCAAGATTCTTGATGGCTTAGTGGGCTATGAACTGCCAAGCTCAAGTTCAGCAGTTCAAAAACATCAGTCACTCAGTAGGAGAAACATGAAAGTTTTACAGTCTTGGATATTCAGAGGGGCAGTCTTATTTTCCTCTGCCCTCCAAAGTTGCCATGATTCAGAATCAACTCAATGTCTGTGAGTTTGTTTTGTGTGAGACAGTGATGAGTTTTACTTATTCACATGTGCAATTAGGGAAAGCCCTTTAAATCATGTGAGGAGTGTGATTCTTGCTTGAAGAGAATGCAGAAATAACCTACACAGATCTATGAGGAAGGACCATTTAAGAGTAAAGGAAAGGAATTGCTAATGCCTTGAGAGGCAAGTAGGGTAGGGAATGCTCAGGAAATAGCAATAACAGTGTGCAGTAGGGGAAAGTACCTGAAGAGATCAGAGATATGACCAACTGGACTACTTAAGGACTAGGGAAGCTGTGGGAAAGAATTATGTACTCAAGGGTTCTTTGTATTCAGGTGTCTTAGTAATACCTGTGGTGCAAAAGGAGGAAAGACTACACAATATTACTTTAAACTTTTTGAAAAGTAAATGCTAAAGTTTCTTGCTGATTGAACCTCTGAGTCCAAAATCTTTGATAATTTGGAGAAAAAAAAAACAGAAAAAAATCTATGTGATGTTGCCTTTTGCTTCAGGAATCTACCGAAGTCAGGATTGTCAGGTGTCAGAATGAGTTGAAAAAGAATATCTCAGGAAAAAGGTGACTTGGATATCAATTACTCTTCTATATTAGATTCTGAGCTTCTTCAAGGGTTTCTATTTATTTAATGCCAATTCAATATTTTTCCTATCATCATGCTTTTTTTTTTAACTCTAGTATGAACTGGGTGAAGGCAGATCATTTGCTTTACATTCAATTCATATATACATTTTGGAATTCACTCATTGTACCTATAATTACCCACTTATTACTTGTGCTTCCTGTCTCCATTCCTTCTTCTTCCTTAACTCTTCTGAATTTGTTCTTTGGATAAATGATGCCCTTTGATCTTAAATAGTTCACTCATAAGGTACTCAGTAAGTAGGCTTGATTGTGTCATCTGAGGTTTTAGCATTCTCTGACATAGTGCTGTGCATAGAAAGAAAAACCTTTCTATGCAACCAGGGTATAAAGTGCAACTTTGATGTCTGTATTGGTTTCTAAATTTCTCATAGTATACAAATATAAGGAAGTTTATTATATATAGAAAGAAAATGAAATTGTCTTAATTCATACAATAGCATATACATCATCATTTTGTTTAACTTTTTCATATTTCTTTCTACTAAATGGGAAGGAAGCAATTTTAATGATAGTATTGATACCATCAAGACACTGGATTTGTCCATTTACAGTTCTTCTTCCTCAGCATGATGACACAAAAGAGATAGGAGAAGGATGACTATGTTAGACACCTATAGTCTGGATGGTTCTTTTAATCCACTGGACATTCAATCTACTACCTGCATATACTCATCCATATTTATTATAAAATTTATATGTTAAGAAAGCTTTTAAAATGAGCCTACATGGACTTTATACTGTACACCAACTTTCCAGTGGTCCATAATAAGAATAAGAAAAAATTTTTGTTGTTACCTTGCATGTTGATTCCAAGAAGGTTAATAGCCAACACTATTAACACTAATAGCAATTCTGGGTAAGTTTGAACTCCCCACATATTGGCTAGTGGTTCATAACTAAAATATGTGTGCTAACCAGAGACATTGAATGGATATTAGCCCCAAATAATTTTGAGTACAAACGTGAGCACAAACAGATACTCATTCAAAAAGGAAAGCAAGAAAATTTTATGAAGACCCAATTAAATTTTAAGAACCCATTTATTTTACTTAATTGCTTTTCAGACAAAAAGGTGTATACTTTATTCTTGTAATAATTTAGGAATTGTGATTGCATAGTTTGCGTTAAAAGCTTCACATCAGTTTAAATATTTAATTGTTGTTAGGTATCTTAAAGGTGGCTACGGCTTACAAGTAGTCTTAGGTATAACAACACTAAACAGTGCCCTTTTCCTCTCAAATTCCATCCTTTCACTAACATTTGTTTAAGCTTGTTTCAATTACTGGAAGTCACTGACTGACTTCCTATCTCTCTCTGACCCTGTACATTACCAAGCGTTTCTTAAGGGATTGGTCTCTCATGCCAGTTCCAAATGAAATAAGACAAAGACTTTGTGATAGGTAGGCTTGTTGTGACAACATGGCCAATGAACACAGGTAAGATCAATTGAAGGGTAGAGATATAAATGGCTCAGAGATCCCCATTCTTGCTCTATTGCTTTTGGACCTTGAAACCAGCTGGCTGCCCTGTTTGTTCTGAGCTTCGATCTCCAAGTGACACTACCTGTGGGACACGTAATCTGTGGACTGTCTTCCTTAGATTTGAGGTTCCTTCAAGCTCTGCTTCACCACACTCCTGGAATATATATTTCTTGAGCTGGAGACTGTTGGACTCTGTGATCTGGCTGATTGATGGTGACCTGCTTTGTTGTTGCTGCTTGTGGCTTGATAGCTTGAATTGCTCTACAGAGGACCATATGGAGACCCTCAATATTTGAAGAACTGCCCATCTTCTAGCTGTCTCAAGCAAGTGAGTTCCACTGAGCTGTTTGTACTACTTTATAGTTAACTGTTTATCTCTTATGTTATATATCCTTCCATCTATATAAATGTAGAGAACGAATTATTAGTGTCCTGGTTTTGTTTCTCTAGAGAACCCTCTCTAACACAGACTTCCCATCCTTACTTCTACCAAACACTCTGGCTATCCTTCTTTAAGACAGATTTGTTCAAGACTCTAGCAGTCATTAATATATTCAGTATTTTAGATGTTTTTTAAAACAAAATTTTTCTTATGGTCTGATATCTTTTGATTATTCAAATCTAAAACATTACACTTTTAGATCAGGACTTCATAGTCTAGGAGAGACTGTGCTTCTATATCATATAACTGAAGAGCATCTTAAATGGTGTTACTCCCCACTGACTCCTCATTAAGCAAATGAAGCACTTGAAACCTGGAAAATTAAGTGACTTGACCTGGGTCATATAAGTACTTCATAAGAGAGTCAAGAGCAGGTTCCAAGTGGTGCTGACGTTTTATAGCCAATCTGAAATTACAGAAAATTTCTTAAGGGCACATTTTCCAAGAGAGCTCATGTCAAGAGGGAAAGACAGGTAACAAGCAAACCCTGCAGCAGTTAGATCTATATGTCCTTGCCACTGGGAAGATGAAGCTGCTCCATTGTTACTATCAGAGTGTGTCTATATAACGAAAATTATTTTTGGAACTTCATCATCTTCCACAGCAAGCATCCGCTCTACACTCTTGCTGAAGTAAGTGCTCTTAGCTGCAATCTCTTTCATGAGGTATCTGCCTCCAGTGCTTGGGTTGCAGTCTTTGGACACCACTCTTCCCTACATGCTTGCCTCTGACTAGTTTGGAAGCTGTGATAGTTACATAATCTGTTGTCAATTGAAACTATCGAAAGTGAAGGGGTGGAGTTTAGCTTGTCAATCACATCACTGTTTGATGATCTCATTTTGAAGCACTATGGAGATAAATAGTTAGCTAGGCAGGACACAGGCTCATTCTTTTAAAGTCATTTTTATGGACAAGTCACCTGAAGACAGGCTGATGGAAGCCAGAGTCCCAGGGCTGGGGGAGCTGTATGTCAGTGCTGAGATGCTTCTACCACCACTGGATCCACAAGATTTTCCACCCACTGGACTGGTATCTTCCTACATTCGGTTTCATGGCATGACTGCATGAGTCAAAAGAGGAATTTATGGACTGATATCAACATAGGGGGTAATATTGAACTTATGGACTTGATCTGGACTGGGTTGGGCTGTGTACTCAATATTTAATTGTTCTGAACCCCCCCCCCCGCCCACAATTGCTGTTGTATATATGTATATAAAGCTCTTTCTTTTTTGGGGGGGGGCACCACTGCCCTCTGGTGGTCACGGAAGCTATCCAGCGCTGCTCCAGAGAGGCGCCACCTGATTTGAACCGCCAAGCTTGTGGGCCACAGTTCCACACTCAACCACTTATGCCACCGGGGCTGAGCCAAAGCTCTTTCTTGTACCTGTGTGAGTGTCTGCAAATTTTTTTCTCTAGTCAACCTGGACTAACAGAGGAGCCCATTGTTCTAACCATATAATATGAGTACCATATCTGTTTTCCAGCTAAAATTCTCATTTATTTACAATTTAGTTTTTTTCTTATCATCAAATACTATTGTTCTTAATCTTTCCATTATATACACAAGTACTGACACTGCTTACTTATTCCATTTTAAAAATTCATTCAAAAGATTTTCTTAGCCAAGAAAATTTTCTGTATGACTCACCTCTCTCTCTCTCTGTCTCTCTCTGTCTCTCTGTCTCTGTCTCTGTCTCTCTCTCTCTCTCTCTCACACACACACACACACACACACACACACACAAACTGCCCACATATATTCTGACAGAAATGTACGTGAATAAGATTCCTGTCACTGGTGAGAACATCTTTAATCACTATTCACTGAAACTGTTTAATTACAAATCATCATATAACTAACTAGGTTGCACTCAGGGAGTTCAACCCAATTATAGCATATGCAGAGGAAAACATAAGATCAAACAGATATCACAAAAATGACATAATGCCTTCACTAATTAATTTTACATTAGTCCATGTGTTGGGTTATCTATGTTTCATTTGTTCCTGCTGTTACCTTTCTCCAATTCATAAGATATTAGATGAGTGTGGTTTGTTTGGGAAAACACTTCAGAAACCATCAAAACATAGCTTCTCACATCCTCCCAGTGACCTCAGCTCCTCAGCTGATTTTCTGCCTAGCTGTTCATGCCTCTGTGGGACATTTACAGATGTAATCTCCACGAGAGTCAGCTATATTCACCAGAGTTTTGCAAACTAATGAAATGGAATGTGGTAACGAAAGGGCACACCTCTGGTGTCAGGTTTCTTTATGAATTTCAAATCATTTAGGCTCAGTGCTGAGACTTGGATATGATTAAATGGAATCAGCAAACTTCAGACACCTATTCCTTTCTATATGTCCGCTTTCTAAAATGTTCCTATCTCTAAATGCTCTTATATAGGCATACTTAAATTCTAAAAATATCAGGAGGGTTCAAGATGGCACCAAAGTAAGTATCTCAAATGGGGAGCTCCAGTAATTTTGGTGTCCAGGAGGTCGCGTGGAAATTCTCTGGTGAGTGGACAGGTCCCTGTGAGGGGCTGTCTCTGGCCAGGAGGGGACCCTGCCCCACATCTGCTTTCTTTTAAGCCCCAGAGGTCTTGGTCCATATATCGCAGGTTTCCCACCATGGACCAACAGTTGTGTGCCTACCCACCAGCCAGGACCGACCCCAATCCACTGCCTAACCCAGGCCCTGCGAACAAGATGGCCTTTGTGTGGAACCCCCTCCACCACCCGCCCCCAGGCTAGACTAGAATACCACACAGCCACAGAGGCGGTCCACTGTCAGCACCCACCTGAGGGAGTCGTGTGTCTCCCACGGATCCCCTCCATGCAAGGGGGATAAAGGCAACTGTGTCTATAGCCTCAGCTTCCTCCCTCCAGAAACCCAGGGACAAACTACCAGTGGTTTATACTGCCTGTGGCCAGTGCATCCATGGCCAGTGCCTGGACTGCTTCCTTCCCCCAGGCAGCCACGTTTGCCTGGTCATTGGGGACTCAACCCCGCCATTACAGGTACCTGACCCCAGGGAGCAGCCAAGCACTCCCTGGGAACCAATTCCCCTCATCTGAGCCCAGGAAAGCTCAAGTAGTCCTCCGTGCAGATGCAATTGGAAAGGAGGGCCTGGCGGAGCTTTTCAATACCTGCCTTTCCTAGCTTGGGAGCCAGACCTCTTGAGTCTGGCACGGCCACCCGGTCCTCCTCTAGCCTTCCCTAGAGTGAGAGCCTGGCCACTTGAGTCTCACACTCCCCTGCAGTCTTCCTCTTGCCTTCCTTAGCGTGGGAGCCGGGCCTCTTGAGTCTTGCACGGCACCGCGGTCCTCCTCTCGTCTTCCCTAGGGTGAGAACCCGGCCTCTTGAGTTTCGCACAGCCCGACAGACCACCTCCTGTCTCTCCTAGCATGCGAGCCAGGCTGCGTGGATCTTGCACTGCCTCACGGGTCACTGCCCGCTTTCTCTAACATGGGTCCTGTGCTGCCCCACTTTTCCTAGTTCCTGAGAAGGGCAGACAAAGGGAATCTGGGTGCCTGAGCCATTGATTATTGCCCACTGCAAGTTGGGAGCCTATCGTGTACCTGGGAGCTACTCTGCCCTTGAGCCTGGGTCCCTGGGAGCCTGTGTGCCCCTGAGTCTGTCCCCAAGATCTTTTGTGACAAAGAGTTTGTCCCCAAGAGGCTATGTATAGAGGAGCCTTTGGGAGGAACAAGGGTGTAACTGGTTTGGTCCAGGACATTAGTTTAACTTCTGTGGCCTCGGCAGTTGGGAACCTGTGTTGTTTGTGTGTCTTAAAGTCTACGTGTTAGGGAGTGAGTTTGTCTGGGAGCCTATGTGCTCCAAAGTCTGTCACCAGGTGCCTGTGTTCACGGACTCTGTGTGGGAACAAGTGGTCAGCTGGCTGGCCCAAGGCCTTAGTTGAACTTCTGAGGCCTCTGAGCAGGAACAGGGAGGCTACTGTACTCCTCAGAGTGGAAGTCTGTGTACCCCCAGAATCTGGGTCCCCAGGGACCTGTGGTTCCCAGAATCTGTCCCAAGGAGTCTGTGTGCACAGTAGTCTGTAGGGGAACAAAGGTACCATTGGTTTGATCCAGGGCCCTAATTTAACTTCTGCAGCCTTGGCAGTTGGGAGGCATGGTTGCCTATGTGCCTGGGAGTCTGCGGGCCTGAGAGTCTACCCCCAGGAACCTGTGTGGACAGAATCTGTGTGGGAGTAAGAGGACAGCTGCTTGTCTCAGGATCTTAGCTGAACTGCTACAACCTCAGCATCAGAGGTGGAAGCCTGCTGCACTGTACAGTGTGGAAGTCTCTGACTGGTAGTCTGCGTGTCTGGGAGTCTGTGTGCCCAGGAGTCTGAACTCAGGAATCTGCATGGAAACAAGAGGACAGCTGATTTTTAAGTCAAGACAGTACCTCTATACACAGTAAACAGACCAATCTCCACAGTAAAACTGGCACCCTGTGAAAACACCAGCACCAATCACTCTAAATGTGCACAAGGACCTTTGGTAACTGAGGAACATGGCACCAATCTCTTCAAAAGCATTACGTAAACAACAGTATACCACATCACTACTAATAAGTAAACAAGAAATTCAAACCACAGCAATAAAACTCATTACACTCATAGAAGAATCTGATGTGGATCTGCCACAAAAGGAAATTCTTAGATCAATTGGAGAAATAAAACACAGACAAAGGATTCAATGATAGAGGGGATGAAGGCCACAATAGAAGGGATGAAATTCACATAGAGGGAATGAAGATCAATTATCAGAGGGAAATACAGGAGTTAACAGGGGAATAGCAGAAGCTGCAAACAGGGTGGCTAACCTTAAGAACAGATTGGATGAGGCTGAGACTCATATCACTGATCTTGAAGACAATCAGGCTGAGTTCAACAAATGTGAAAGACCATCAAACAAGATAATAAAAGAGACAGAGGAAAACCTAAGATCAATGAACAATGCTATGAAAATGAACAAAATCCAAACCATTGGTCTACCGGAACAAGACACGGTAAAGAAATCAAGAGCTAATTTAACAAGGGAATTTCTGAAAGAAAATTTCCCCAACCTAATGAATGAGAATCAGCCTATCATACAGGAAGCAGAGAGGACACTGGGTAGACTATATCCCAGGAAGAACTCACTAAGTCATATAATAATTAAATTATCTAACTTCAAGGAAAAAGAGAAAATCCTGAAAGCAGCATGAGAAAGGAGGCTGGTCACATATACGGGCTCTCAGATAAGAATACGTGCAGACCTATCAACAGAAACCATGAAGAGGAGCAAAGAGTGGACCAATATCTTTAAGAAGTTGAAGGAAAACAGTGCCTTCCCCAGAATTCTTTACCCTGTAAAGCTATCTCTCAAGATATATGGGGAAATAAGGGTCTTCCAAGATAGGGAAAAACTTAAAGAATATGTTGTGAGACACCCAAACCTGAGGACGATCCTCACTGACTCACTATGGCCAGAAGACCCACCAAGCACAAACAGGAGAACATCCTATACTCCAACCTCACCCAGGAGCCAGCAGACTGACCCCAATCATCAAGGATATATGGCCACAGCAAGAAAACATAGCAATAAAGAATCCCCCCTCCCAATGAAAACACAGCACAGCTATAAAAATGGGGATAAGAAAACACACACACCAAAAAACCACAAGAGGCCAGCAATGAACCCACAGATTGAGATAATAACTTTAAATGTCCAGTGGCCTGAAGTCCCTCATTAAAAAGGTTGGCTGACTGGCTTAGAAAACATAATGCATCAATCTGTTTCCTGCAAGAAACACATCTTTAGCTTGCAGACAAGAATAAAAGGATGGAGGAGGATATATCAGGCTAATGGTGAATCAAAAAAAGGAGCGGTCGCAATCCTAATCTCAGATAAAACAGAGTGCAAGGTTCAAGCCATAAAAGGAGACAAGGAGGGACACTTTATAAATCTCAGGGAACACTTCACCAGGGACCAGTAGCATAATAAATATATACATGCCAAATTTGTCAAACAGACTATACAGAACATGAAAAACGATGTTATTAAGCCTTTAACAAGCCACTTTCAGAGAAAGACAGATCTTTGGGAAAGAAGCTCAGCAAAGAGGCTATAGAACTAAACACCACAATAAGAAAACTAGATTTCATATACATATTTAGGGCCCTCCATCCAAATGCAAAAAAATACACATTCTTCTTAAGTCCACATGGTACATTGTCAAAAAATTCTCCACATGCTGGGACACAAGTCAAGCATAAGTAAATTCAAACACATACAGATCATACAGATGTCCTAATCCGATCACCATGCCATAAAGCTGGAGATTAATAAAAGGACCAGAATTAAAATGAGGACACACAGTTGGAGGATGAATAATGAGCTTCCACAGCATGAATGGGTACTGACGCAGATTAGAAGGGAGATCAAAATATTTCTAGAAATTAATGAGAATGAGAATACTTCATATCAAGACCTCTGGGATACTGCAAAGGCAGTTATTAGAGCTAGCCTGATTGCATTAGGAGCATATATGAAAAAGGAAGAGAGTCTTAAGGCAGACATGCTCTCACAACAGCTCCAACAACTAGAACAACAGCTCCAACAACTAGAACAGAGTCAGCAGAATAATCCCTCCAACAGTAAAAGAAAAGAAATAATAAAAATTAGGGCAGGTTGAACCACTGGGAAGACAAAAACACAGTGCCAAAGATTAATGCAGCAAAAAGTTGGTTCTTTGAAAGGATTAATAAAATCGACAGGCCACTGGCAAACCTGACCAAAGAAAGGAAAGAACAAGCAACAATAGACAGGATGAGGAATGAAATGGGGGAAATCACAACAGACCCTAATGAAATTAAAAGAATTATTAAAAAATACTGTGAAAATCTGTACTCCAACAAGTTCAACAATCTGGAAGACATAGACAAATACCTGCAAAAACATTCCCTCCCTACACTGTCCCAGATAGACTAACCCAAACAAACACATAAGAAGAGAAGAGATATGGTCAACAAGAATATACCAACAACAAAAAAAAAAGCTCCTGGACCAGGCGGCTTCACTGGGGAATTCTATAAGGCTTTCAGGGAGGAGCTGACACCAATCCTCCACAAAGTTTTCCAGAGCATAGAAAAAGATGGAAAACTCCCCAAGTCATTTTATGAAGCCAGTATAACTTTGAAAACTATAGACCAATATCTCGAACATAGATGTAAAAATCTTCAACAAGATATTGACCAACAGAATAAAAATATATAAAAAAACATAATACAACAGGATCAGGTAGGATTTATCCCAGGGATGCAGGGATGGTTTAACATCTGTAAATCCATCAGTGGAGAGAAGACTAAATCAATTCCACTGAAGAAGGGGACTAGACAAGGATGCCCTTATCCCCACTACTATTCAACATATTACTGGAGGTCTTAGAAAATAACATAAGACAACCCAAAAACATCCAAGGTATCCAAATGGGAGATGAGGAGGACAAATTATCATTATTTCTGATGACATGATCCTGTGCATCACAAATCCCAAGAGTTCCACAAATGGAGTACTAGCAGTGATAGAGGAATATGGAAGAGTGGCAGGATACAAGATCAACAAACAGAAGTCAATTGGTCTACTCTACCCATCTGACAAGATCACGGAAGAGGAGATCAAGAAGGCAGTACCATTCACAATAGCCAAGAATAAATTGAAGTATGTAGGGATAGATCTAACCAAAAAACACAAAAAACCTATACAAGGAAAACTACAAAACTCTACCACAGGAAACCAAAAGTGACCTCCACAAATGGAGGAATATCCTATGCTCATGGATTTGGAGACTCAATTTAGTAAAGATATCTATACTACCAGGACACTTTATAAGTCAACGTTATCTCGATCCAAACACCAACAACCTTCTTCAGAGAACTGGAAAAACTGACCACCAACTTCATATGGAGAGGGAAAAAGCCCAGAATTAGCAGGGATGTTCTTAAGGGAAAGAACAGAGTAGGAGGGCTGACTTTACCTGACTTTCACACTTACTACAAAGACACAGTGTTCAAAACATTGTGGTACTGGCAAAATGACAGATACCAGATCAATGGAAAAGAATAGAAAACCCAGAAATAAAACCATTAGCATATAGGCAACTGATTTTCGACAAGGGCCCCAAAAGCATCAAGTGGGAGGTGATGCTCTAGTTAACAAATGGTGCTGGAGACAATGGCAATCCATATGTAGAACAATGAAATAGGATCTCTATCTCACACCATACACAAGAACAAACTCAAGGTGGAGCATGGACTTGGAAGTAACACCACAAATCATCAGGATCATTAGCAAGAGAATCGGGGAAATTCTAAAAATCTTGACCAGGGAATACAAAGTCTAACTGCAATAGGACAGGTACACATGCAGTGGAACCTGAAATTGACAAATGAGACTTACTAAGTATAAAACACATGTGTGCCTCAAAGGACTTTACCAAGAGGGTAGCCAGGCAACCCACAGGCTAAGAGAGGATTTTTAGCAACAGTACAACAGACAAAGGACTTTTAAAAAAAATCTACAGTACCCTCATTTCCTGCAAGAAGATGAAACAGATAACCCTTTGAAGAAATGGGAAAAATAACTGAAAAGAAGTCTTACTAGGGAGGAGGTCCATGTGGCCAATAGGCATATGAGAAAATTCTCCCATTCACTAGCCATCAGAGTAATGCACATCAAAATAACCACGAGAGATTATCTTATACCCTTGAGGCTAGCCCATATCAGGAAATCAGAGTGTAACAAATGTTGGAGGGGATGTGGTGAAATAGGAACACTTCTCCATTGCTGGTGGTTGTGTACATCGCTATGGAACGCAGGTTGGTGATACTTAATGAAAATGGAAGTTAAGTTACCCTATGATCCAACTATCCCGCTATTAGGTATATACCCATAAGAGACAAGAAATAAACCACAGCCAATGGTGTGCACACCAATGTTTATTGCAGCACAATTCACAATTGCAAAGAATTTGAAGCAATCTAAATTTCCATCAGTAGATTAATTGATCAGCAACCTCTGGCACATACACACAATGGAGTACTATGCCTCACTCAAAAGCTCTGAGGAACACATGAAACACTTCTCTGCATGGGAAGAACTGGAGGAAATTATGCTAAGTGAAGTCAGTCAATCAGACTGCATGAGCCCCCTGAGGTAAGTAGAAACAGTATGGTGAGTATAAAAGAAAAGACTCCTATGCCATAACAGTTGGTCCAAGATGTAGGGTAAGGGGAGAAGGGAGGACCAAACTCAGGGAGGTATATGCTGGGTGCAACACAGTAATGGGAGAAGGATGAGGGGGTAGAGGGAGTAGGGAGATAAAAGGGAGTTCAAAAGTGAAAGGATAATAGAGGGAACAGGGCACTAACCCACCCAGGGAGGGAGTCTTGGTCTTGTCTCCCCAGAAACTGGAATGGGTGAGCAGTTCTTATCACGAAGCACCCAACCATGAGGACAGCATGGACCATGGAAGGATGCAAGAAAAGAGAGAACTACGAAGCCAGGCGTATCCAGAACTAGATGGACCCCATCCTTAGAAGTGGGTGTGGCAGATAACAGGTTGGGGGAGGGGTCAGCATCCTATACCTACATGGACAAAGACACGAAGGGAGGAAGAGGAAGAGAGCTGGTCCAGTCCCCACACCAACACATGATGCTCAGAGGAAAATATCCCTCTGGAGACCCAATGCGCCACAGAAAGTACTGGGCAAACAACAACAGGACGAGACACACTGGCTACCTACTGAAGCAGACAGTGACACAGGACACTTTGGGAGTCACATGGTGGGGGAGCATTGCAGACTGACCGCTCCCCCCCCCCCCCCAAAAAAAAAACAACCAAATCAGAAGGAAGTACTCCTGGTCAGAGAGTCAGGAGTAAAGAATGACAGATCTGACAATTCCTGGGAGAGAGGAGGAGAAGGAAGCGTGGATAAACATATGGGGGGGGGGGCTGTGCGGAGGGAGCAACAAGTGGTCTGGAATTGATGAAAAGGAGGGTGTGGGAGGCCTGGTTGAGATTAAGCAAGGACAATGAATCTGTGAGGAAACACTGAAATGCCAATGAATGCGGAATATGATGGTGGGACAGGAGGGAGATGGAAGGAAATAGAGGAAAGAGCGAGAATGCAAAGGGCACTTGCAGAGGTCTACACAAAGGTATGTCCATACAGAGATACAATTATCTATTATAAGGAGGGAATAAAGTTAAGAACATATCTATAGGTCAAATGCTAGGGTAGCAAGTGGACCTTGGGCCCTCACCCTGGTGCTCCCTCAATGCAAGGACGCTTTGTTCTATGAATCTGGTATCCCTCGAGGCTCACTGGCACAACATGATCACTGAAGTAAAATGGGTGCATAAGCAAATGTGGTGAAGAAAGCTGATGATGCCCAGCTATCAAAGGATGTATCATCTGGGGTCTTAAAAGCCTGAAAACAAACAATAGACTATTTACCTGAGAAGAGACCACACCCACACAGAAGCAACACAACAGCCAGCACTGCCACAAGGTGGTGAAAGGTCTAGGCAAAAGATATCAAATGGAGGGAAAAAAAAATATGTCACAGTGAAGAAAGCTGATGGTGCCCAGCTATCAAAAGATATAGCATCTGGGGTCTTAAAGGCTTGAGCATAAACAAGCAGCCATCTAGATCAGGGGCAACATAACCCACCATAAAAAAAGCTCACTTGTCTGTGTGATCATGAGGTGCTGATCATGAGGTGCTGTATCAGGCATCAAAGAACAAACATCAAAATCAATGGACCAATTGACTCCTGATATCGCTGAAGACAAATGGATACAGAGACAAACAGAGTAGAAGAAACGGGGGTGCCCAGCTACCAATTGATTGCATTTCTGGAGTCTCAAAGTCTTGCAGAAACTCAAGTTGTCATTCAGTGCTGAAACAGCAAAGCTCAATGGAAGAAGCACATCAGCATGTGTGAAGGGAGAAGGTATTGAGCATCAAAGAACAAGAATGACATCATTATGAATGAGGGAGAGAGCAGGGTGGGGACCTAAGGCACACTGGTGGGTAATTGGTCACCCCTTTACAGGGGAGTCAAGGGGAGGAGACAGACCAGTCAAGGTGCAGCCAGGCAGCCATGATACATACAAGTTTTCTCTACTTCCTGAAGCCTTCCTCCCTCGAACCATCATGGTTCCAACTCTACCTTACAAATTCAGATGGACTGGAGAAGTTACACTATTAGAGAGGGGAGCTGGAGATATGGGGAAACCAAGATGGATGAGCCTCTTCTGGGAAGTTGTTAGATTCGAGCTGGTAGAAGGGTCGAGAGAAGGTGGGGTAGAGAGATGGAACCAAATGCAAGGATATACACATAAGCTCCTATTTGAAGGACGGGTGTCAAAGGAGTGGATTGGGGGAGAGGTTGGGCACTGTAAGATATGACACAATAATAATAATTTATAAAGTATTGGGGGTTGATGGGGAAGGGAAAGCAGGAGAAGAGGGGAAGAGATGGAAAAACCGATACCAAGGGCTTAAGAAGGGAAAAGGTGGCTGTTTGGAGAATGATAACAGCAGCGGACATGCAAAGGTGCTTGGCACAGTATGTTTATTTATGTACTGTGAAAAATGATGTTCGAACTCTTAATAAAATGATTTTAATAAAAATAAATAATAAATCAAATAAAAAATCAAATGCTTAAAAAAATTCTAAAAATTTCCTTTAGTAATCTCCATTTCCCTTATTCCCCCAAACTCAGATTATTTATCTAAAAGTTTGGAGGCGGGGCTGAGCCCCAATGGCATACTGGTTGTTCGCGGGACCGTGGGCCACTGGGATGGAGGTTCAATTCCAGCAGCGGCTCCTCAGGAGCAAAGGCTGGGCCTCCTACTCCCACCACCAGAGGGCAGTGATGCCCCCCACCAAAAAAAAAGTTCAAAGGCAAACTGGTGCAGACCAGAAGGGGTTACATGACTAATTAGAGAAGAGTGCTCACCATGTGGAAGAACACAGACAGGGCATGGACAGCAAACTATGCTATTGGAGAAAGTGAAAGTGAAGCTTTTAAAAATTACTTTTATTGTTGAAGTAAAATATATTTAAAAACTTACAATTTTAACCAGTTTTATGTTTACATCTTAGTGACATTAATTATATTCACCATCCTGTGCAACCATAACACCTTTCCATTTCTAAAAGTGTTAGTACCTCAATGTGAGGCTTGATCCTGATCAAGTGATAACTCTTCATTCTTCCATGCCTCAAGCACATCATAACTGCCCATATATTGTTGTCTGTACACTTTGTCTAACCTTTTCAAAAAAGTGGAATCATGCATTCTTTTTTCTTTTGCTTATATTTCACTATGCCTAGTTGTAAACCTAAGTTTGAATAACCACATGGATTTTATAATAATGTCAAGATTTATCTTAATTATTCTTTTGCTATGGAATATAACATTGGATCAGATCTATCTGATGAGGGACAATATAATTATGTTCCTTGGGGGTTGCAGAAATGTGAGTAAACTCTATCTTTCAGGAATTTTCCTAAGGAAGGCAGGTAGTTTCTGGGTATCCCAATCAGCTAAGCACTCCAAATTAATAATTTGGAGGCTCCAATCCACCCTGAGGTATCTTGGCAGAATGGCTTGGTGATCAACTCAGGAAAGGCCAAACAACTGAAAAACAAAAAACACCCAAATGCCAGCTTTGAACTGTGAACTTCTGGTGACCCAAAAGAACAAGATAGAGCGGTCTTTTTGGATTTTCAAGATTTAAAACTTTTATGGGGGTCAAGTATTTTTATATTTTTTCCTGTGGAATGACTGGTGGATTCAGATAGCTGGCTATTAGCTCAGTGTGTAGTTCACTACACCAGCAGGGTTTCTTGTATAGGACATAGCCTAGACAAACCAAAGGAGCAGCTTCTACTCTGCGTGCACGACAGTAATACCCTTTGCATGTTTGGCAAAGGAAGAGATCACTTTTGCTAAGTACTGCAAAGGCACTGGTGTGTTATATGATCTGGCTAGGAGGCTGCACCGACTCCATGCTTAGATTCTGTAGACAACTGGGAACCCACTTTTGGTAGGTGGTCACAGTAACCTGACATTTCTAGGGTAGTTCTACACATGATGTACTGTGTGCTATGCTAGTGGCAGCAGTAGTGGAAGGTCAAAGGTCCAGAATTCAGTGCAATGGTTTCATGGCATGGTGCTAGATTGCCAATATTGCTTGTTCCTGATCACCTTTGAAGGAGAGCTCCCGTACCTTTTTGCAAATTACATGATATCCATCCAATACATTAATTTTGCACTTTAATCATTTTCTATTGCTTGCAACTTACAACCCTGATTACTACTATTACTTAGTGCTATCCATTTTAGTGGGTAATTATGCATTTTATACCTTCTAGATCATTTAGCTTTCCTACAGGAAATTGTGAATTCCTACCTTCAAAAGAATTTCTGATGAATGACAATAAAAACAAAGAAATAATTGTCTTTTCCTACGCTATTCTATGATGATGTTTTTATTGTCATTATTTTGTCAAGATATCTCTCTTTAAATTTAGTTCCTTAATGTGTATTGAACTTGCATTACATTTTAAAGAGTTCTAATTTGGTCCTATCTTGTTCTTATTTGTTGTGCCTTGTGCAGCCACACAGATATTTAATTCCATGCAATGGCATAGACAACCACCAAGATTAAACCTTCTCAAATCTTAGCTTAAAATGGAAATGCCCTACTTGAGATACTTGATGTGCGGCTCAAAATGAAGCAGCAGACCTGAGGCAATGGTTAAGTCTTCTGGATCAAATAACTCTATTCTGTGTTTAATGTAGGGTTTAAAGCTTGTGCTGTCAGACAGGAGATTTTAGACTTCTGAACAGAAATGTGCTGTACTTTTGAACTGAATAGCAGTGAGAATTCAATTCCCTTTCTCAACACATTAGTAGAAAGGCTCAATCTTCAGATATTTCCTGCTGGCTCCCATCTAGCAAAGGAAACGATATTCTGGTGATTAAGCAGCAATATCATTATAAAAGCCAAATGAATAATCATTGTGTTAATGAACTTTTTCTCAGAAAAGATTAGTTTTTTAATGTTAAGCCTCTTCCAATATGAAAGAGAAAATGCACTTCCATTCAATTTAATCAGAGATGCTCATAATCTGCAAAATTTCTTATCTTGTCTGCACATATCTCTCTGGATCTGCAAACACAATGACTTCAGTGGCTGCTTTCTAATCTTTCTACTATATGTCTCTCTCATGCACATGCACATATGTGTACACTGCTATTCCTGAAATAGAATAATATAACCTTTTATGAATTAAGCTTGTTGGTTAACAAGGCATATGTGTTTCACAATTAGCTGTAACACTCACATTCTTGAGGGATAGCTATTGCCCTTAAAAGAAATTTGGAGGCTGAGTCTCAGTGGCGTAGTGGTTGTGCGCGGGACAGCGGACCACTGGGTTGGAGGTTCAAATCCAGTAGCAAGGCTGGGACTCCTACTTCCACCACCAGAGGGCAGTGATGCCAAAAAAAAATTTGAATAGCCATTTTAAATTCATGTGTAACACTAAATCGTTTTTTGTGTCTTAATATTCTACTCCATAAAAAATCCATATTTGTCAGTTTGACCATTTTGGGGAGTATAATTCAGAGACATGAATTACATTCACAGCATTGTGTGATTGTTATCACCAACTCTTTTCAACATTCCAAATGCAAACTATTACAATTAAGAAATAATTTCTCTGTTCCTAGCTCTTTGTAATCTCTAATCTACTCACTGTCTTTATTATTTTACCTTTTGTAGATGCTTCATTCTAGATATTGATGATGAATAAGGAAAATCGTAGAAGAATTGATGCATTTGAATTATGGTATTGGTGAAAAATATCAAATGTTCCATGCACTACCAAAAGAGCAAACAAATCTATTAAAGAAGAAGTGCAGCTAAAATGGTCCTCAGAATTGAGGTTGATGAGCCATGATCTCACATTCATTGGATTTATTATCAGGAGAGACCTGATAAAGGAAATCATGCTTAGTAAAGCTGGTGTGACAATGAGGTCAAGCATAAGAAGTGTATGGATTGGACAGGACTCGGTAGTGTTTCCTTCCATTGTACATAGGTCACTATGATTCAGAAACAACTTGATGGCCTCTAACAATAAGTTTTAAGTGGGGTCATATAGTATTTATCTATTTGTGACTGATTTATTTATTCCACTCAGTGCAACATTTTCAATGCTCATGTGTGAGAACTTCATTTCTTTTTATAGCAGAATTATATTTTACCTTTAAACCACTTTTGTTTATCCATTTCCCATTAATGGGCAATTGTGTTGATGCTAATTTTAGGCCAGTGTGAATAATGCTGCTATCTGTTTGTGTTTCAACATATAAGTCTCTAGGAATGGAATTGCTAGGCCATTTTATAATTCTACAGCTAACTTTTATGAGAAAAAGCCAAACTTTTTCACAGTGGTTTCACTGTTTTACATTCCTATGAGTAAGAATTCCAAATTCTTCACATTTTGACCAACATATCTTATTTGAGATTTTAAAATAATAATCATCATGTGACATGTGATCTAATTGGCATTGAGTTGATTTTAACACATAGTGATCACTTAAGACAGGTAGAACTACCCTTATGGGTTTCTGAGACTAATTCTTTCTTAAAAAAAACCTCATCTTAATGGGGGTTTTTATAACTCATCACAGTCCGTCCATCCATTGTATTAAGCACATTTGTACATTTGTGGACATCATCATTCTCAAAATATTTTCTTTTTACTTGAGTCATTTGTACCAGTTCCTCATTTACCCCATCCCTCTAATCCCCCTCCCTCATAAACCCATGATAATTTATAAATTATTATTATTTTGTCATATCTTACACTGTTGGATGCTGAGACTAACTCTTTACATAAATAGAGAGGTTTTTCTTGTTTCTACAGAGTGGCTGGTGATTTCCAACTGCTTTCTTTTTGGAAGAAGCCCAACAATTCAGAACCCCTTTGGTCATTAGGTCTCCTTCATGTTTTTCTTAGCTTCCACCAAGTCACTTTTGACCAATAGAAACCCTATGCACAACAGAATGAAACATTGCCCAGTCCTGTACTATCCTCGTACTTGCTCATATGTTTGAAGTCATTGTTGCAGCCACTGTGCCAATCCATCTCCGTAAGGGCCTTCCTATTTCTCACTTCTCTACTCTATCAAGCATGATGTCCTTCTTCAGGTCTTGGTCTCTGAAACCATGTTCAAAGTATGTAAGATAAAGTTTCATTATCCTTGTCACTATGGAGCAGTCTGCTCTTACTTTTCCAGGTCAGATATATTTGTCTTTTGGAGGTCTATGGTACTTTCAATATTTTTTATCAGCACCACAATTCAAACACATAAATTTTTCTTTGGTCTTCCTTATTCAATGTCCAACTTTCACATGTATATTAAACAATTGAAAATATCATGGCTTAGGTCAGACACATCTTAGTACTTCTTTGTAGCATTCGTGTTTACCTACTCTCTACAGAGGTCTTGTGCAACACTTTTACCCCATTCAACCCATCTTTTGATCACTTGATTTCTGCTTCCACAAACATTGAGTGTGGATTCAAGTAAGATGAAATCCTTGGCAATGTACTTCTTTTCTCTCTTTTTTTATGATGCTAACTGCTTTTACAATTTTGAGGATTTTGGTCTTTCCCTTCAGTTGTACTCCACACCAAAAGCTGTGGTCTTGCTCTTCAATAACAAGTGCTTCAAGGCCTTCTTACTGTCAGCATGCGGGGTTGTTTCATCCGCAAACCACACATTATTAATAAGCTTTCCTCCAATCCTGATGTCACTTTCTTTTTCATATAATCCAGCTTCTCTGATTATTTGCTCAGCATATAGATTGAGTAAATATTATGAGAGGATACAACTCTGATGGACACATTTCCTGAATTTAAATCATGCAGTATTTCCTTCTTCTGTTTGCATAGCCGCTTCTTGATCCAAGTACAAGTTCTTCCTGTAGAGGAGTACAGTGACGAGTTCTGGAATTTCCATTCTTCTACAGGTTATTAGAAGTTTCTTATAACCCACACAGTCAAATGAATTACCAAAGTCAATAAAACATGAACAAACATCTTTCTGGTATTCTCTCCTTTGAGCTAATGCCCATCTGACAGGAACACTGATATCCTATGTTGCATATCCTCTTCTGAATCTGGACTGAACTTCAGGAAGCTACCAGACAGTGCAACTGTTATTGTTATCGAGCAAAATTTACTTTCATGTGTTATTATTGATAATGTTCTATAATTTGAGCATTCTTTTGGGTTACCTCTTTGGAATGAGTACAGTTATGGATATTTTACAGTCACTTGGCCAAGTAGTTGTCTTTCAAAATTCCTGGCATAAACAAGTAGGTACCTAGTGCTTTCTCATCTTGTAGAAACATATCAATTATTATCAGATCAATTCTTGGAGCCCTAATTTTGATGAGTATTTTAAGCACAGGATTAACTTTTTTCTTCAATACAGTTGATTCCTCTCATGCTGCCTTCTGAAATGGTCCATAGAACCTTTCAAGATTTTAATTCGAGGCTTGAATTTTTTGAGTATCCTCTGACATCCATTTTAGTCTTTTCTTTCTTTTGACATTTTAATATACCAAAAAACCCCTCCAAAGAGACATAGTAATTTAATTTCCAAGAGTCATAACCCTTGAAAACTTGATGGGGTTCCATTAAACTCTGAAACACAAGGCTTCTCTATGAACTGGAATAAATTTCATTATAAATCATTTGGTTTTGATTTTAGCAATGATGTTGAACATAATTTCTTAGCTTTATTAGTCATTTCAATTTTCTTTGGTGAAATATTTATATCTTTTTCTCATTTTGATTGGTCTTTTTGTAATTTATTGTATATGTATAATTGCGCATGTATACTTAAGCACACATTTATGAGGGATCTTCAAAGTTCCAAAATATTTGTGGAAGAATGACTTTAAAATTGTTCCACAAACATATTGAAGCATCCTCTTTTGTGTGATTTTATGAGTTTTGTGTCCTGAGTCATGTCTGAAGGAACACAAACTTTTCCTCCAACAAAATAGGAGGTAAAGTTAGGAAAGGTAAGGTAAGGTAAGGTAGAGCAGGATGGAGTAGGAGAGGAGAGAAGAAAAGACCTCTACTAGAGAAAATTTGTCCTGTGTTTTTGAATTCAAAATATCTGCATCCCTTGTCTTTAAGTTGTATTTTCTTTGTATCATTGTATTTGGTGTTCCTGCTGGGAAAGATTACAAAATTTAAAGTGGACACTTTAAAACCAAATAAAATCATCTGACAAGAAATGCAGCATTCGCTGACACTGAAAAGAAAACATCAAGTTGGGCTGAGGCCTGGTGGCATAGTGGTTGAGTGTGGGACCGTAGACCATTGACTTGGTGATTCAAATCCAGGAGGATCTCTCCGGGAGCAAGATGGATAGATCTCATGACCACCAGAGGGCAGTGATGCCCCCAAACAACAACAACAACAACAAAAGAAAACATCAAGTCAAAGAATCCATAGATTTTTTAGCTTGACAATTCTCAACTGTTTTGTGTGAGTGAAAAATAGAGAAATTATGGATATCTCTTATTTATATGGTAGCACAGTGTTTCCCAAACCTTGACATGGAACAAAACATTTTAGATGGCACAAGCAAGATTAAGAAAACTAGTATGTCTAATTTTAATAAATATTAAGCAAATGTTTTGCTATCATAACAAATGATTTAATGCATAGTCTTATCACCTTTGAGACTAAAAAAAGTATGGAGAGTCATTGAATTTTAATTGAAGTGTACTAGTGACTCTCTGGGGTGCTTGGGGACACTGTATAACCTGGAACGCTGGGATGATGGTCATATGTTTTTCCAAATTCCCAGATGTCCTGAGTACACTGAGAACACAGCTACATTTGTTAACCGTTTTTTAGAAATAAAATTTGCCTTTTGATCATCAGCCCACTGGCCACTCTTTTTCTTCAGGTTGTCATTCACTGCAGGTTCATACTGCTGCACAACTAACAAAAAAGAATCAATTTAAAAAACTACTCAAACAGCTATTGAGTAAATAACACTGATGTCAATGTTTATATATCAAAATCACAGCTATTGCTATTTGAATGAAGAAAATGGAGAAACTACAAGGAGGTACTGTAAAATAATAGGAGAGGATTTTTTAAAATCTATGCATTTGAATTTTGTTCTTACAAAACAACCTTATCACATTAAAAATGCTCTCCATCACACCGAATACATTTGTCAAATCTTCAATTCCATTGGAAACTTTTTTCAAACTCATCTGTTTGGATGGCTGACAGCAGCTTCATCATTTTTTTTTCTGTTAGTTCTTCTATGTCATAAATAACTGTCAGTTTGTGTCCCTTTTCATTCGTGGAAACAAAAAAAATTCTCATGGAGTGATGTCAAGTGAGTAAAGTGCATGGAGCCAAGAGAGACATGGTGTTTTTTTGCTCCAAACTGGCACACTGAGATGACTGTGTGAGCAGGAGCATTGTCATGGTGGCAAAACCCCATCTGACACAAATCGGGCCGATTTTTTTTTTTGTCGCATTGTTGCACCATCTTTTGAGAACCTCTAAATAGAAAGCTTGATTAACTGACCTGGTTGAACAAACTTTAAATGCACTATAAGTCAATATTTTCATTTGTTTGGCAAGTTGATGGATATCCAAATAAGATTTGCCATGAATAGACATTTCATCTTTTTTCAAACAAGAAAGCCATTCATACACTTGAGTTTTCCCCAAAGCACTGTCCTTGTAACCTGTTTTCAACATCTACGACAGTTATCTGTGGCATTTTTCCAGAGCAAGAAACAAAATACCACTGCCAGATACTGTTCTTCTAAATTGGCCATAAAAATAAAAGAGATTTGATCAAAACTGCTTCTAAGAAAAAAAAATCACTGTGACAATAGAAAACCTTCCCAGGCAATGCCATTGTGTGTACAACTCAGAGTGAGTTACTGGAGACTAGCCTAGTCAAAATTATGTATAACAAGAAGGGATCACTCTGCCAGTGTAATTCTGCTTTTGTGGGGGAGGGGGTACCCTTCATATTTTAACTATAGTGAGTCACTATTTCTGCTGTGAATTGCTAAAAATGACTAAGAAAATTTTATAAGGCTTAAGATGTCCCAAAAGAGGACTTGTGGCAAGAATTTTGATGCTCACCATTCTAGAGGTAACCCCCCAAACCACAGAGAAGCAGTGGAGAAGAAAGATAGTAAAGGAAGGCAACCATGTTGAGGCAATTGGCTCAATCACACTGGGAATCTGATACCAAATAATTGTTCTACTGAAGGGCAAGAAAGCTGCAATAGTTACTGACAGCGTCTCATCTCTCTTAGTCAGTTGGGGTATTGGGATAGATTTGATACCTACCATGTAGGAAACCCTGGTGTGTTTCCTGGTCAACAGGTATCTGAAAATCCACCAACCTCTCTGTAATTTTAACTTCGGGTGTTGCCTTGATGCTGGATAAATTTTAGAGGAGATTTTAGACACAGTCAGAAGGTGAAGAGGTACTTCCCCAAACTAGCCAATCACAGCAGTTCACAGATGTTTATGGGGAGAGGACCAGACAATTGTTTGGTTCACTGTTGTTCTGAATCAGGGAAAAATTGGATGGTAAGAGCCAACATGAGTCCATCTATCCTTAGTTGAAGGCCATTCCTGGAGATGTTGGCTCCTTGACTTTGCTATCTGCCCTGCCTCGTGGGAGTAAGGAGACTTTTGAATGCTGATTGTACCCTGAAGTCAAGTAGCAGTAGGAAAACTGGTCTTGATTGTCAAGGTGATCAAAGGAGTAGGAGACACCTTCTACCCTTATATAGCTGATAAAACAGTATCTTTTATAGGCATGGTTCTAATACAATGGATTTCATGAAAATCAGCTTTTAAAATTATGACCAGAGATATATAATTTACAGATGTACATTGATTCATTTATTTATAGCACTCTTTTCCTTCACCTAAATAAAGTACACATAATACAAATATATTAAAAGGCTATTGTACAACTAGTTTGTATCACGAGTTTAATTGTCTCCACTTTATTTATCTAATATTACTATGACTATTTCTACAATTTACGCTGAATTTTAGTTTCAGAAATCAGGAGCTAGAGGCAGAATAGTGAGATATTTGAGAGCGAAAAACAGAAGACTGATAAATGGTTCATAGTTTCATTAGTAGCCTAATGGGGATTTAGTTTATCCCCTTTTAATTATTCAGAGGCAGGTAGTACACTTGACCTGGGTGCCTCATTATGGTGAGGGTGGGCTGGGGAGGGGGAAATAAATAGTTTGTATTCAACATTGCAGTTCCCATTGCCAACTTTGAGAAATCATTCAGCAATTTAAAATTAATTGCCATAGGTACTATTTTCTGTGGACATGCTTCTGCAATTACCTTCCTACCACCAAATACATTTTTTGTCTAGATATTTCTTGTTCATATCCATTAGTATTTGCCTTTCTAATCTGAATCCAATTTACTTTGTGCCAACCATGTTTAAACACCAGAGTAACCTACATTTTTTCCCTGTGTACTTCCTAGAGTCTGCACCATTACACAAATTTTGAAATCTGGCAAGTTGACACAAATTTTGAAAACTGGCAGGTTAATCTCTCTCTCTCTCTCAAAGCCAACCAGTGGTTAATAGAAGGTCTGCCTTGGAAAGTCAGTTTTATAGACATCTACACATTAATCCAGCCATAAGTACTTATCTCTTAGACTCTGATTAAAAACCTAAAGTACCAGGCTGAGCCCTGGTGGCGTAAGTGTTTGACTACGGAACTGCAGCCCACAGGCTTGGTGGTTCAAATCCAACGGTGGCTCTCAGGAGTGGAGCTGGGTAGCTCCCATGACCACCAGAGGGCAGTGATGCCCACCCCCCCCACCCCACAAAAACCCTAAAGTACTAATGGATTTTTAGAATTGATCCTACTTTTAAGCTGGTTAAGGGAAGTCAAAGGAGTATTGTACTATCACTTTAAAATATGTTCCATTTTGGAACACTTTGTCTCTAGGACTAGCCTCTCACTATCAGCAGTGACTGGAGAGAAGGAATAGCTTTGAAAATAGTAACTTGACTTTTTAACCATCCCTTGGTTGTGCTAATCATTATTGATAAGAAGTGAAATCGCATTCTTTCTTCTAGATTGCAAACTTATTTTTACTCCTGGACAGTCCTGTAGCAACCTCCAATTTAGAATTGGAATTCTAGTCCAGCTCTTTCTTTGAGACCCTGACACCTGCACTCACTCTGTGAAACTCTTTCCCTCCAGCTTCCCTGGTACTGTCCTCTGTGCAAAAGGTAACATTAGAATTCATTAAATAAAGTTCTTTAGAAGGCTCTCGTCCACTAAGTCCTCATGGAATCCTATGCAAAGCAAGGATTGCATTTCACAGAAACCTCAAAAGACAGGCAAAATACACAGAAGTTGTTTTGTTTTGAATTTCCCCAGTCGACTTCAGAAATGTTTACTTTTAAAGGATTAGAAAGTCTCATCTTTCTACCATGGAGAGGTTTTACCTTGTAATTTTGAACTGCTAACCTTGCAGTTACCTTCCCAGCAAATAAAGACTACGGAATCCTTCAAGTCTCTCATTGTGTCTTCATTTAGGAAGAAAAACAACTGCTTTCCTGATTGAGTTGTGACCTGTTGAGAAGCTTGAAAGGACCACAGAGAAGGGATATGTGCACTTGAGATGTGATGGTGTACATGGATGGAGGGGCTGTCCCATCAGTTCAGCATATAGAACACTGAAGATCTGAAGGAGAAAGGGCAAAGCAAAATAGTTGATCATTCTGGAAAGCATTATACTCTAAAAGCTCAAGTTAGGAGAGAGGTGGACATTATTCTGAATCATATGCTCTTTGCCTACAGTTACTTATTAATTCCTCACTCTGTTCTTGGGAGTGTGTTTCACCTCAAGGAATAACCACAGTCTTCACCAAATAAGTTTCAAGAAAGCAAAGAGAGATGGAGAGCAGCAAACCTGAAAGAGCACTCCTAGAAAACTGTAGCAGCAACAAAGTCTTCCTGTGCTTTTAGACTCCAGAGACTAGCTCGATGAAATTGTAGGAAGGCTCTTCCTTGAGTCCAGGCCGCTAACTTCTTTCTCTCCTTGATTCTCACTGAATCATGGAACATATGGAACATATTTCTTCTGGCTGTAACTGGAAACTCAGGAGGTAACTCAGTTGCTGATTTCCTAATGTCCTGCAGTATTTCAATACTTTCTTCCCATCAATCCCTTACTACTCAATCCTTTACTTCAGTGGAGCTGGAGTAACGACTCAATTCTAGTCCCTCTCCACTGCATTCATCTCTTTCTCCACATTACATTTGCCTTTATATTCCTTCTCTTCTTATCCTTGAAATGAAGTCATCTTTGTCTTTTGTAACATTTTTCCTTGACAGATAAATGCATAGATTAAATATGATAAATGAATGTCAATCAGTGGGACAGTATTTAAATTTGGATTGAAATAAACATGTTTTTAAAAGTAAATTATGAGATACCTGGGAAAATTTGAGCACTAACCTTTTGAAATTACTAAAAATCAGTAATATTTTTAATTATTACCTTGTTTAACTTTTAGTTTAGGCTCAACATTACTATTGTGGCTATATTGTTCTTTTTAAGTGTCTTTATATCATAAATCTTAAAGTAGAATAGAATGAGAATAAAATAAAAAATAAAAAAGTTTGAAAATTGAGACTCTCATTCCAGGTTAGACAGAGCTCCCAATAATAGAATGAAGATTGTACAAAAACTTCTTTTGATTTGGGAACTTTAAGGAGTTAACCATTATGCACTGTGCTATTGTTAAGTGCCATCAAGTCAGAGCCAACCTATGGGGACCTGATGAACAATAATACCGGTCCTGCCCCATCCTCACAATTCTTCCTCTGCTGGAGGTCATTGTTACAGCCACAGAGTGAATTCAGCTAGTCCAGGGCCTTCCTCTTTTTCACTGCCCCTCGTGTATCTTGGCTTGCCAAAAATATTGAGCTGTTACTTAGTGATGCGGAGGGGTCTCTGTGCAGCACAAATGATTAACTTTCAGTTTCTAACCTAAATATTGAGAACTTGAGTTCATTCAAAGGCAGCTGTAAAGAAAGGACTCCCAGTGTACTTCTGAAAAGCCATGACAGATCTCTAGTTTTAAGTGAGAATCCAATTCATAACAACTGATTGAAGTTTTTCTTTTGTTTGGTAAAAAATTAAACAGGTAACTCAATCTTCCACACAATGCCAAAGTCTGCTGCTAATTCTTTGGGTGTGTAGTAGGGTCAATCCATTTCATCTTTCATTTCTGGGGCCCCATATTTGTTCTCTGGTTGCCATTGCAGCAGGCAGCTAAGAGAAAGGCCTTTCCTGGATGATTTTTGCTGCTAGAAGCCTGCCAGTCAATTCCGACACATGGATAGCCCATATGTTCCAGAGGATACCAGCTACAAGGAGATCTCTTGATTCTAAATTTTACCTTTATCAGTGGAATTAGTACAGCATGGACCGTAAATAAAAATGGCCAAGGACTTAACCTCCTTTGACACCTGTTCTCTGAGGGCACTTTGAAAAATAAGAAAGTTTTCTTTTAAAAACAAGTTTTATGTTTCCATTACAAAAAGTTACCTCTGTATTACACCTGTGCTCAGGGAAGTGTAAAGCTTTCCCCCAAGTTGTGTGATAGATTTTGAAAGATGGCATCTACCCTGAATGATTTTCAACAGCATTTCATTTCAAATCAATACATGACCACTTCTCAGCTTTCATACTTTATGCAGTCAGGAAACTGAATTTAAAAATAAACTATTTTAAGATTCATCACTGAAAAAATAAAGATTTATCACTGATAAACACATCTACAGCTTTACAGTAACTGTCCACTATTTTATAGCTTGAACTTTTTTTTCTTTTATGAACTATGATTGACTTTACATTTGGACATAATCACGTCTTCCTTTCCTTTGCGGGGATAATGCTTTTGCTTAATTTCTGAAATGAAGAAGGTAGAAAGAATAAGTAGAAAAGTGAAAAAGGGCTGCTTCTAAAGAGCCCTTTCCTAACGTCTCTATCAGAAAATAAACAGACCATTGCCTATACAACTATGAACAAATATCCTACCATTTGTCCTCAAACTGCCTGGTAGATGGAGGTTTTCTCTTTTTTTCTGTTGAAATTCCACCAAATGGCTTAGTGTCGCTTCAGTAAATATTATTTACTTAGCAGGTTGGTTTGAATATAGTTTGGGAATTAGCTCTTGATCCTTCAATGGACCACAAGGAAACAGCGGCCACTGAAAGGTCTGTTACCATTCTCCCCCACAAGCAGTTTCTGATGTCAGAGTCATTTTCTACTTTAAGAGTTGATTCATTGGAGAAAGACTCATACTGAAATAATATATCAACAGAGGAGAGTAGCAAGGCCAATTTTAAAAGCTTTCTCTGATCATTTTGGGAGCTATGCAGCCTGGACAAATGGTCAGAATGACTAACCTAACATAATGTTTAAACTTTACACCAAAGCTATTTTATAGAATTGTGTTAGGGTAGACTAGTGAAAAATTTCATGGACACTCAGGTATGTAAGAAAGAGATTTATATACAAAAGAAAATGAATATTGAGAAAACATCTCAACACATTCCAGCTCAAGTCCCTACATCTGATATTAATCCATATGTCAGACACCAATCTATAAGTTCCTCTTCAGATTCATACACATGGAAAGATGTCTGAATGCAAGAAGCTCACAGACCCATGGGTGAAAAGTCTTGTAGATCCAGTGGCAGTGAAAGTACCTCAGTGCTGGAGGGGGTCTCCATGTGACTTCTCTAACTCTGATACTCTATTGTCTTTTCAGCTGCACTATCTTCCAGTGAGAGAGCAAGAGATAGAGATAGAGATAGAGATGATAGATAAATAGATAGATAGAGAGATAGAGAATCTCCCACCTTCAAGGAGGAATGCCAGAGTTCTCAAAATCCTCAGGAGGGCATGCCCAGACAGAGGTTTCATTGTCTATCCTGATTAACAGGATAGATTCTCCACCTTCACTCTTAATTCTCTCAAATTGAAAAAACCATTATATAACTATCACAAAAGTCTTCTTTGAATATTAATGAAATAGTTTATCTTAGTTAAGTCCATCTACTTTGAGCATCGTTCTTTTTTAAGGAATTATCTCTGTGAGATCATATTGAAAAAAAAACAACTGGGGAAATTGAATAGGAAGGTTAGTAAACAGTGATTTAAGATCATGGTGGAATTATTTGCAAGGGTTTAGCTAGGAGGGCAGTGCAATCTGAAAAATATGACATAAGTCACAAAATTATACCTGTGGAAATTATTAAAATAGTGTCTACTTGGCTTTTAAATTTTCACCCAAGAAAAATAAATGAGAAGGGGGAAAAAAGCTTTTCTGAGTAAATCATAAAGCAATTCACATATTTATTCTTTTATTCACTTTATTCATTTATTCTTTCATTTATTTACTTACTTCATTGGGCTGGGAGGAAAAGGACACTTTCTACTTCTGTAAAGCGTTACAGTCTTTGAAAATCATAGGGGCAATTCTACCCAAGTGAAACTGTGAATCAATGAGGTGTTTGTTGTTAATGACATCGGGCATTTGAGTAGGGATTGTGCTGCTAATATATGCCGTCAAGTCAAGTGAGAATCCTTTGGTCCGTGTGAGGCAGTGTAGAACTGTTTTTTTGGGTTTTTTAGGCTGTATTCTTTAGAGCTCTCCTGCAAACTGCAAGGTTCAGCTGCTCATAAGGGAAAGGTTGTGACATTGGCTTTACTGAAGAGAACATACTCGCAAACCCTGTGGGGAAGTTCTCCTTGGTCTTTCTGTGTTAATATGGATTGTGTTGATGTGGTAGCAATAGGCTTAGTAGTCTTCTTAATCTTTATGTGTGTTGATTGCCACATTGTTCTCTCTCGGGAAAACTGGGCAAACTCAAATGGCCCTATTTTCTGTTAAAAGCAGAGTACTTAGCCAGTGCACCAACATATCTCTTTTCAGAGTGGGATGACTTTGGTACACTCTCTCAACTTAGATCTATAATGCTGTTGTCAGCAGTCGTCAAGTCAATGCCAATTCAAGACATTTCCACTTGTGTCAGAGTAGAAACTGCTCTATTGGTCTTTACAGACTGTGACATTTTAGAAGCAGGTCACTAGACCTGTTTTTGGAGATACATTTAGGTAGGCTTGAACAGTCAGTCTTTTAGGTAATAGTGGCATTCTTTTTTTAAAAATTTTATTGGGGGCTGTTACAGCTACTATAACATTCAGTACATCATTTGTATCAAGCACATTTGCACACATTTCCACGTACATTTCCCAACATTTTCCACTTGAGCCCTTGGTACAAGCTCTTCTTTACAAAGAAAAACTCCCCTTTCCCCTCCCCCCCTTTTTTAATGAATCATTTTATTGGGGGGCCCATGCAACTCCCATCACAATCCCTAACAACATCAGTTGTATGCAGGCCACTTTTACACACCCATTGCCATCATCACTCTCAAAACATTCTCCCTCCCTCCAAGCCCCTGTTATCAGCTCCCTATATTACCCTTCCTCCCCCCTTCCCCTTGAACCCTTAGTAATTTACAAATTATCTTTTCATCCTGTACACTGTACAATGTGTCCCAACACTCACTTCCCTGTTAAATGTGTCCCCACACTCAAATCCCTGTTGTCCATGCCCCAGAGAGGAGGCTATGTGTAGATCCCTGAAGTTGGTTCTCCCTTTCTATTCCTCCATCCCTCCACCCTCCTGGTATTACCATTCTTATTACTAGTCTTGATGGATCATCTATCCTAAGTTTGCCATGTTTCCAACTTCACTGTACATCTCCTGGTCTAGCTTAATCTGCCCAGATACTACATTTATCAAGCAGAGAGATATATAGTCTCTACATTGTAATTAACACTTACAGGATGCTGAATATTGTTGAAAGTATGCTAAATGGATTACTTTATTTCATTCTCCCCACATCTTTATCAGGGGTTTACTACAATTATCATCATTTTCTGTAGAGTGATATGTCCTCTTAAAAACCATAGAGCAGAAGGCAAATGCTAAAGACATTTGCACAATGAAAATAGAGACATAGGTAGATCCCTGAAATTGCTTCCCCACTTCCATTCCACCATCCGTCCACCCTCCTAGTATCACCACTTTGCACTTCCTCTCTGGGGCATGAACAACAGGGAAGTGAGTGAAGGGCCACATTGGACAGTGTAAAATATGATAAAATAATGATACTCTGTAAATTATTAAGGGTTTTTGAGGGAGAAGTGGGGAGGGAGGGGAACTATGGAGAGCTGCTATTAAAGGCCTGAGAGGAGGGTGGATGTTTTGAGAGGGATGATGGCAACAAGTGTGCAAATGTGGCCTGCATATAATTTATGTATGTATGGATCAAGATGGGAATTGTATGACCCCCCCCCCAATAAAATGATTTCTTTAAAAAAGGAGGGGAAAGGAGGAGCCTACTCTAAGGGCTCAAGTAGAACATATTTGGAAATGAAGATGGAAACGTGTACAAATATGCTTGATATAAATGATGTATTGAAAGTTAGAAGAGCTGTTAGAGCTCCTAGTAAAATCAATGGGAAAAATAGAGACATGGAATGATTAATTTTGACTAGTTTTGGAAGATCTTTGGTAGGATGAAGTAGTATTTAAATTTTAAATTTAAAGGCAAATTACTCTCTAATGAGGTGAGGTGTTCGTTAATGACATTGGTCAATTATATAGGGACTCAAACATAACTTTGTCATAGTATTTATGACACAATTTTATTTACTTGTGCTCATTAATATATTTCCTATATGCTTACCCATGGGTGGGTATAATTTTGCTGTTACTTCATTTAACCACATTCAGTATACAGAAAGGAATATATATAGGGAGAACACAGATGAAAAATTGGCATGTTCCAGAAAAGAACTATAGGAGTGAATCCATTGTCTAAGAAGTCTGTCAGATTTCTATAAAAAATTACAGGACTAGAATTTACTTAGGAAATAATTTAGTTCTGTAATGAGATTAACCTGGTGAGCAAGTAGCTGATGCCTACAGTGGAGGTGATGAGAAATAGATTTAGCAAATGAAATGAAGAACAATGATAAATAATATGAAAAAGGTTTTATGGAAAAGAGAAAGGAATAACACATTCCATGTGTGCTAATCTGGGCAAACCAGAGAAACAAATCCACAGAAGCTCATATATGTCAGACACCAATCTATGAAGTCCTCAAACTCACAAAACACACACAGTGATGCTGAATGCAGGAGGATCACAGAACAGTGGGTAGAAAGACTTTGAATCCAATGGCAATATAAGCATCTCAGTGCTGGCAGGGATCTCCATGTGACTTCTCTAGCACTCAGGACTGCATCAGGGTAAGTCCATGTGGCTTCACATCAGGGAGGTCTAACAGGAAGTAAGTCTTGACAGCAGAGGCAGCCCACACACTGGTCCAATCATCAGAGAACAAGAAAGGAAACACTCACTGAGCCATTTACTTCCCTGCCCTTCAATTACCGCCACATATCTTTATTGCCTCAGTTGGCACAATAAACCTGAACTATCTCATCATGCTAACCAGAGCACTCAAGACTTTCCATTGGTAGAGAGAAATAACAAAGCAGGAGAGAAAAGTGGGAAGGAAGGTTGGACTCAGATGATAAATCTGACTTTGATGCAATGGCACAAGGAGTTGGCTGAGCCCAGTTTTGAGCCCTGTGATCCTTGTTGACACACAAAAAGTTACAGACCTAGAATTTAATTAGGAAATAAGTTAGTTCTGTAATGAGATTAAACTGGTGAGCAAATGGCTAATGCCTACAGTGGAGATGATTGGAAATAGATTTAGCAAATGTAATGAAAAGCAATGGTAAATGATATGAAAAAAAGTTTTATGGAAAAGAGAGAGGAATAAACTAGGTGATTCACTTTGGAATTTATGTTGCACCTTACAGAAAATGTAGAACTATTTGTGTAGCTAAATTTTTTTCAAAAATGTTGGAATAGTTTGAATTTGAAGTATATTAAAAGTCTACCAAAATGGAACAGCAAATAAAGTGTGTGCTCAAATCTATCAAGTGTTATAACTGTTAAATATCTGAATTATGACCTTTCAGTTCATCTGAAATGCTAGAGCAACTTTCACATCTTTGTTGGGTGTTGATGTGTACATTCTGACTCATAATTATCTTATGTATATCAGAGTGAAATGTTGCTGATGATGCATCAAATGCAGTATTTACATTATATATGATTTTTTGAGTATCTTATACCTAAATCGTCAAACATAGTCATCTAGATTCCTCACTGTCTTCGCCATAAGTCCTTTAGAGGTCAAGTGAACTGAAGAAGCCTACAAAGTCACTACAGTATCTACATAGTGCAAGATGGAATGTTTAGGAAATTCTTTTGCTCTTTCCATAAGACTTACAGAGCAATTCAATATATTAACTGGAGGAATCTTACGGAACTTCTTTGGCATTGCATCTAGCAGAGCATGGCTGCATCAACTTGTAGACAATAAGAGAAATTCCAACTCACAATGATTTAAATGAGAGTTAATTTTTGGCTTACCATACTTGATCTAGAAAGGCAAAAGTCAAGCACATGAGCATAATTCCTCACCACATCTTTGCATTCTGCTTTCTCTTTTGTGTTTATATGGTCCTTAGCAGAATAGTGAAGTGGCTATTTATATTCTGTATACAGCAGTGTTCTTAAACTTAAAGTGATACGCTGTATAGCAGAAAGTAAAAGAAGAGAAAGAAGCTATTAAAAAATGTCCAAGAAGAAAACATGAATTCCAGGAATCTCACTCAAATCTTTCACGAATCTCTGGAGGATGACATGTTTGAACTAATTACTGGCAGTACTTGGAATGGTGATTCTCTTAGATTCAGTCAGTTCCTTGACACTAAAATATTATAAGAGCAGAATGGTTGGTTGAGCCCCAGTGGCATAGTGGTTGAGTGTGGGACTGCAGCCCACGGGGTTGGTGGTTCAAATCCAGCAGCGGCTCTCCAGGAGCAAGGCTGGGTAGCTCCCCTACTAACAGAAGACAGCATTGCCCCCCCCCCCAATGCACAATGGTCAGTGGAGACAAGGTTACTCAGGATCAACAAAAACAAGTAGCTACAATTGTTCAATAACTTTTGCAAGCAAATGAAAATTATTTTATGGAATCCCTATTTACTGAAACAAGGCCTGATAATACTGGGGCTTTGACTCCAAATAAGAAATAGAAGACCATTGATCCATACACCTTGCTAAAACAGTCACTTGCTGATGGTTCCAGCTGTTCTTTTTCCTGGAATTATCAGGCAGAGGAAAAACATAGCTTTTTCCCTTCCTACTCTGTACTTTTAGCTAATGCCTCTGATTGTTAATGCCCACCTGACATAGTAGCCTAAGAAATATCATGTGTAGTCTTTTATCCTTCTGTTGCAGAAGAAAGATGAGGCTTTCTGTATTCATAAAGATTAGCTGTTTCAAAAACCCACAAAAGTGGTTCGCCTCTGCCCTGCATGGTTGTCAGCATTGGCACCCACTTGATGACAGTGAGTGATTTTTGCCTCGGATCCTTCTTAGGTGAGAGCCTTGGAGGTGTGGCAGTTTAAAGAACTAAGATACTAATTGAAAAGCTGGTTCTTCAAATCACTAGCCACTCTGTGGAAAAGAGCTATAAGACCTGGAAGCTCTATGGGGCAGTCATACTCTTCCTGTAGTGTTGCAAAGTGCCATAACCATGGTCAACTAGATGACAATAGGGTTTCAGTTATCTCTCTTTGGAAAGCATTAAAAATGTTTGCGACATTAAGTTCCCATAAAAAATAATTAGCATATCCCTAGATTAACTGCACCTGCCTAAGAGGCTAAGGAGGGTGTTGGGGTGAGAATATCAGTTGCTCTGAAGCATATGGACTAAATAAACAAGAGATAATTAACTGAATAAAATTGTAAACTATTGGCCTCAAGGAAAGAGGAATGGGTGTGTACAGGCCAATAGTAATGTACCAATGTTGACTGGCATTGTTACTGACTAATATAAATTGGTGCAAATGCCTTGGAAAATATAACTTGTATTAAAGTTAAATTGCGTTATGCATATCTTTATCTTCTGAAAAGAACATCTTTATCATTTCTGCTTTTATGAGAGAAATGTTCTACATAGGAGAAGATGAAGCATTTCCATGGGGGATACTGTTATCATTACAACACAAGACATAAGAGGAGTAATTAATGCATTAACCAGGATTGCTTCATTAAGATGGAATGTGTTAGATATGTTCACACACATTATCAGTTAGGTTGACTGTTTTATAGCTTAATTTATGTTAAAAAATTTCCTTCTCAAAGTTTTCATTTTACATTGACTCAGTGGGAGGTCAAACATCATCAGCACAGGGCTGGGAATCAAGGATTTTGTCAGCTCTCTTCCCCAATGAACATGTCATTTGAAAGAAATTTTGGAGGGCAAGATAATCTAAGTTAGTAATATGGCTGGAGTCCCATACCACAGCCCCACTGGACCTACTTCAAGTTGCTTGGTAAAATATAAAAAAATGCTCCATTAACTTATTTCTTCTATAAATTTCTAAACTCCAATTCTTTTCAAATAAATCTTCTGATTTAAGATTATTCTTTCTTTTTTGTTACTATGTATGTGATGCAGTATTAGCCCGGTTGACTTGAGAAACAAATTCAGAGACCTACCCTTGTAGAAAAAAGAGGCTTATGTACAAGAGAAACTGTCTACTGAGAAAACAACCCAATTCAGATCAAGTCCGTAAGTCTGATATTACCCTATATGTTCGATACCAATCTATGAATGTCAAATGCAGGAAGATCACAGGCCAGTGGGTAAGAAGTCTAATGGATCCAGTGGAGCTGTAAGCATCTCAGGGTTAACAAGGGTCTGCATGTAGCTCCTTCAGCCCAGGGCACTAGTGTAGTTCCATGAGTCTTGTCAGCAGCAATATCTCCCAGGGAGTGAGTATGTGTCCAGCCTCCAGGAAGCTACATATTTATCTTCATCCAACCTGGCTGACAAGCTAAATTCCACCTCTTCACGCTTAATCCTCTCAAATTGAGAAAAGATTATTTGACTAGCACAACAGTCTTGGAAAGCCTATGGGAAATTCTATTTTCTCCTTTAAGGTCACTATGATTTAGATTTGACTTACCGGAAATGGAAGTGAACTTGAACTTGGGTGCATATGATCTCCTGTCATTTGACTTACCTCTTCAGTAAATATTATTTGTTCACTATTCTGTTGAATTACTTGTTCTTTATTTTGTATATAAATAATTTGCTGGTTATTTACATTATAAATGTTTCTATTATAAAACTTACACTTATTACTTTGCTAATGATATCATTTATTTTAGTGCTGTCAAATTTGTCTTTTTACATGCTTGTTCTTTTTTGCTTGTTGTAAACTTTTTTGTATATTGACTTTTGAGAGTTTTAAAGTTTTGCATTTGAAATTTAGGCCTTCAGTCTCTTTAGAGACTGAGCCCTGGTGGCTTAGTGGTTGTGTGTGGGACTGTGGCCCACAGGGCTGATGGTTCAAATCCAGCAACAGCTCTCCAGGAGCAAAGCTGGGCTTCCTACTCCCATCAGGGCAGTGATGCCACAAAAAATTAAGAATATTGCCTAAGAAATTTCCCCCACTAAGAATATTTTACTTACTTGTTCTTCGTTATCAAAGCAGCTAGGATGTTTGTTTCACATTTATCTCCTTTAGTTACTGACTTTTACAACTGCAACTGTTGGTCACCATCCCATATGGGCAGTGTAATGGAAAGTGGGAATTGTGAAAAATTTGGCAAGAGTAAGAGGTTTCTAAATATGTAGCAACCAAAAATACTCCAAAATCAACTGTGTAATGGATCTGTGGTGTTTCTGTTAGCAGATGTATGTACTGCCAATTTCTTAGGCGAAGATGGATCATGAGTGGAAAACGTTTAAGAAGCCCTGTAATGGCTAAACATTTAACGCTCTACAAGTAGGAGCATTAAAAATTTAATCTCAATCCAGAAACAATAAGATGTACCTTTAAATAATAAATGATCAGTAATAACCCAGTCCTTAATTCATTCAAAGGAGCCCTGGTGGTGCAGCAGTTACTTCTTGGGTTGCTAACTACAAGGTCAGCAGTTTGAAAGCATCTACTGCTCCCAGAAAGGGGGTCCATTTCAGAAACACACAAGGATCGTTCTACCCTGTTGGACAGGGTCATGAAGTGCTGGGATGGATTTGACAGCAATGAGTTTGAGTCCTTCACATTCCACATTAGATTACCTCAGATCTAGAAATGGAGAGGAATATAAAATGAAGTAAAGAGTGTTTAGTCTTAGGACCTCAGAAAAGGGTCCCGGTACTCTGACCACTTAGAAACTCCTTCTTGGTTGAGAGTGTTGAAAATAGACACCTATAACATCAAATAAATTTAGAATAGTAAGAGAATCCCCTAAACAGATCTAATGGTGGCATTACAATTTCACATGTTCTTCATTCCATAGTGTGTCATTAGAGGAACAGAACAGAAATGATTCTACTCTGTCTCTGAGAGAATGGATCTGGTACTTCTAGTTTGTTCCATTGACTGCTCCCACATCTGCAAGAACAATGCAGAAATGTTAAAGTTGCACTAATTTTCCTATAGCCTATATGTCACTAGAAATATACAGATTCTGCTGCATATTGGAGAGGAACTTATTGGGCCCCAGCATCTTATGGCTTTGTGATAAACAAGTAGAGACCTGAAGAGGATTTTCTTCATCAAAAATATGCATTTCTTAAGGCTTTCAACTTACTTCATATCATACTCTGCATCATTTCCTCCCCACCCCACTGTATAAAAAAACTGGCAAGCTGCACCTTTAACCTCCTTCGTGATAATGCTGCTTATCAAAGGCATTGGGTTACCTGTATGTTCAAACAGGAGGTCATGGTTGATTTTGTAGGTCAATGCTATTACGAGAGAGATGGATTCAGAAATTAACTCCAGACAGCGATTAAATTCAAATCTCTTGCTGCTTTCTACTTTATTTCAATTAAAGTGTTGTATACCATAAAAAGAAGAAAGTCTCATTCCACAAAAGATTAAAAGCAATTTGAGAGAAAGAATGATGGCCTCCTTCTTTCCTAAACCAAGAATAGTGCCTCAAGAATAAAATGTATCTGCACCCATGGAGTCCATTTCATCTGACAGCAACCTCACATGGCCAAGTAGAGATTGCCAGAGGCTTATGAGGGCTCAGTCTTTATTGAAGCAGATTGACACTTCTTTCTCCGGGAAATGATTGTGGCTTGTGCCACTACGATGCCTTTCCAGGTCCTGGCAGTTAGATAAATAAATAATTATGGTGTGAATAAATGAACCAGATATAAATAAGCCTTAGATTTATACATAATTGTAATAGGGAGAGTGTTTCTCAGCAATTTAGATGTGGCCATAATCTGATTTTAATCCATTCACAACTCATGTGTGACCCTGGAAGGTGTGACCTTTTGGGATCTTGGTTGTTGCCTTTTATCTTAAATCAAAAGAAAAACACACAAACATATGCATGTATATATATATAGCCCTGGTGGCATAGGGGCTATGCATCAGACTGAGATTTAAAATGCTTGCAATTCACAACCACCAGCAGCTTCACAGCAGAAAGACAGGGCTTACTACCCCTGCAGTCTTAGAAATTCACAAAGGCCTTTCCACCTTGCCAAACAAGGTCACTGTGAATCAGAATTTATTGATAGCAGTGAGATTCTTTTTTTATTTTGTTTGGTACATATGTGTGTATTATTTTCTTCCTTCACATATGTTTAATCTGTGTTTGCATATAGTTGCTGACATCTTTACAAGTATTTTCATTTTCAGTAGAAATGAACTTCGATAAAAGTCTAATGGGGAAGGACTTGAGCATACATACATGCTCAAGTTATTTTTCTTCATGAACTTACATAAGAGATAAGAGAATTAGGAGCAAGCAATAGATACAATGAGAATAAGAGCTAGTGTTAAGTGTCTCGTCCCTGACGTGAGGGGAGAGAATTAGCTGCATTACAGGCAAGCTTTGGAGAAGATCCCTCGAAGGAGAGGGCCAGAGTTCCAGGGCCTGAGTAACTAGAAGGAGGCAGTCCTGGGGAGAATGGTGGATTGAAAAGCTCTGGGGAATAAGCTCACTTCAAATTTTGAAAGAACAGAAAGAATGAAACAAGGGTTTAAATGCTCTTTATTTGTTCATTTATTTATTACAGCCAACAAGCAGGAGTGTCATATGTAAGTCAGGACGGCTTAATTTCAAAGTTGACTCTCTTAACCACTAAGTAATGTGGTTGTGCTTTGAATGTAGGTTGACAGTTATTCAGTTAATGTACATAAAAGAGACCATTACATTTTTCCAGATAAAATGTTGTTTGATTTTGGTAAAATAAAAATTGCATGAGACACATGATTAAACAAATGACAACTGATGACAATTAGGTTAACTGGACTTGAAAGGTAACAAACAATACTTTTAATTTGCAGTGGTGTAAACTATTGTTGATATCTGAAACTCAGAGGAAGAAGACAGTGGGTCAAGGGAAGACATACAAAAATAAGCATTTAGGAAAAAGGGTTAGCAGTCACAAACATTATAAACAGAATCTTCATATCTATTTATGGTTATAAACTAATAAGGATAAGAAATGTGCATTTGGATACGATATAGCACAAACTTATCCTTGCTTTCTAAGAGATTAAAAATAAGGGATACATTTTACAGGACTGGGACTTTTGTCATAATTTTGTTTATTCTATTTGCAGTTCTTTACTTCCTTCCCTGGGTCCTGACCTCTTTAGTTTTTATTAACTGTTTGTAATTAGTTTTTATTGCCTGTATACACAGCAAATTTGTTACTGTCCCAAAAACAAAACAAAAAAACCCCCTAAAACTCACAATCAAGCTGATGCAGACTCAGAGTGACCTTATGGGACAGGGCAGAGTTTCTGAGTTTCTGTCTCTGTGAGTTTCTCAGACTTTAACTCTTTACCTAGATAGAAAGTCTCTTTTTTTCCTCCTGTGGAGTGGCTTGTAGTTTGAAAAGCTGACCTTGCAGTGAGCCCAATGTGTAACACTATGCTACCAAGGCTTCCTTATCATTGCCTAGATATGAGAGAAGATGCACAGAGTAACTGTGATTGGGGGGGTGGTCTTCACGAAATACTTCAGTCACTAGCTTTCCTAGTATGTTTTTGTAAAACTGTTCCAATTGTTCCAACTATTTTGAGAAGGAAAAGAATAGCATGTAAGAAGAGTAACATGCATAAAATAAGATAAATGACTTCATGTTATAGTCACACTGTCCTCAACAATTCTCCATATATAATATTTCCTCACTTATCCATTGAATTTTTTCTAAGATAATCTTTTATAGGAAGAACAGAAACATATGAGAGAAAATGATCACAAAACAACCTCAGTCAATATATTTACCCATTTTTTTTTACAGCAATAAGTATTATGGCTTGTCTTGTATGCAGTCTTCTGTTCACATTTGACAACAATAAGTTAGGTATATTTGAACATATTATTATAGGCATTGTAAGTATAATTAAAATGGATTTACCTTTCTCAATTTGTCCACTACCACGTTATAGTTATTTGTTCATGATGTTTGCATTTCAGATCATTTTGTTGATTTAGCTTCTTAATGTAGTAAATAAAACCAAAAAAAACCCCATATGCATTGCTGTCCAGTTGTGTGTCAGTCTGGGTAGACTAGAGGAACAAATTTCATAGACACGCATATGGATATAAGGAAAGGGTTTATATAAAAAAGGAATGGGACATGGAGAAAGCATCCCAGCCCAGTCCAGTCCAAAGTCATAAGTCTGATATTAACCCATATGCCTGAATTCAGTCTATAAAGTCTTCTTCTAACTCACAAAGTCACAGGTAAGTCGGTGCAGAATCCCGGTGCTGGCAGGACACCTCACCTCCAGGGCTCAGGGTCCATCAACAGCAGAAGCAACTCTTCATCACTGGCAGAGGTCTCCATCTGGCTGGCTCAGCTTCAGAGATCTGGCTCCATCAGGACAAAGCCGTATGGTCTCTCCGCTGGCTCCTCCAGCTTCTCCAATGCTGCCAGCTTGTCTTGTCCATGATTAATCATCTCTCACACTAACTCCCAACAATGGGGGAAGATAGCTTCTCATCTTCACGTGGGAAATATCGTGAGATTTCCCAGAAGTCTCAGGAGAAAGCCATGCCCACATAGAGGCCTCATTGGCTACTCAATGACTATCTCCAGATTAACAGGCTACACTACACCCTTATATTTCAATCATAAAATTAACAAAAACACATGACTACCACAAGTTGATTCCATATCAGTGATCCTATAAGACAGAATAGAACTTCTGATTACAGTTCCCTCTTATCTTTACAGAGACAAACTGCCTCACTTTTTTGATATGAAGCATCAGCTGGGTTGGACCTTTCTTGGTTAGTGACCTAGTCCTGAGCTATTGAGCCATCAGAGATCCAATTGGTCAAGAGTTCTTTGTAATCCTTAAAAATATCCCAGAAATCCTTATTGAAAAAGCCACATTGAACGCTAAGGATGAAACATACCTAAAGCAGACAAGAAAAAAAGAATGAAATGTGAAGACTATATATATATTTTCAAGGTTAACTATAATACATAGTAATTATACTTATCTTATTGAAAGTGATATCAATAAATATATCAAGGCAATATAGACTTTGAACACATACTTATAGGTACATCTGACTTTTTTCTAAGGTACCAAAGCAATCAAGTTATTGGATCCAGCCATTTTAACAAAAAGTGCTGGAAAAAATTCGCCAAATTGCTCATAATTTGAACAAAGAAATTAGCAAGAAAATTAGACTCTATCTCTTTGAATAAAAATATATATGGCTGAAGATATGTAAATACATATATAGGAAAGAGAATTCAAGATAAAAGAGATTGGGGAGGGTGCTAATTAGCATGGGGCATGCTGATTTCATTAAGGTGATATCCAAAGGAGGTAAAATTGAAAATCATCATTTTGCATCCTTTATAGTAATGATTAATTTGGAAAAAACTTATCAAAATATAGATGCTCAAGTCCACTGGGCAACTTTTAATTAAGGGGGGGCATTTAACACAATCTGAAATAAGAATGCACCGATTATATCAAGGCTACAAAAGGAACATAAATTCATGAAAGCTTTCAAATCTTGGCTACTCAATCATAATTGTATTATCAGAATTGTTCCATTTTCCAACTCATTGATGTTCCACAGAAAAACAAGGTTCTATCATTGCTATCAGTGCTAAATTCTCTGAATTTGATTATTTCTCTTTCACATAATTAAAACTATGGGTGTTCTTATTCTCAGAGGATCAGAGAAAGGCAAATAGACACACCATTATAATACAAAATTAAAGCGTAACAAATCAAAATTTTAACATTGCTGCTTTTATTTTAGCCATGAGCGTCCTCATGAATTGGGCCTTTCTTTAGCACATGAAGGTTTCTTTAATGGTGTAGGTTAATGTCTATGTTCCAGAAAGGTTTCCAGTTTGGGAACAGTACAATTCTTAAGATTTGTTTCTTTTATCATCATGTATCTTCACAGAGTATTTTTCTCTCATTTATGCTTTTTAAAACTATGTGTTTTCAATAAAATTTTGCAAAGAAAACTGAATGGCTCACATTCTGTTAGCTTTCTTATATTTTCTTCTCCCTCATTCTAATATATATTATATATATACCTAATATATTATGTATATATATACTTCACACTTCTCTATTTTGATGACTCTTTTAAGGTAATTCTTCAAATCTGAATTTATTTTCAAACTATAATTTAACATGAAGTTTAAGTTTGCCATTCAAGTTCTATTATTGCATGCATTCTTTCCTTGAAACTATCTTCATTTTGCATTTGATCATATCCTATTTTTTTCTTCATCTTTGCAGCTTCTATTTCTGCGCCAAAGAGGATACTAGTTTTCCTTAATACTTCTTTGTTCCTTTAGGTAAATAGTTATCATAAATCTCACTTTTCTTAAAATTTCAACATAATGCTTTATGTCATGTGTACTGCTATAGCTTGTCTTCATGGACACTAAATTGGCCTCCTTTACTGCTTACTATTTTTGTGGTTAGCTGACAAGTTCTATGCCATCCTCATAATCATTGATATGCTTATTACATTGCTATATTGATATGTTTGTGTGGTAGTTACATAATTTCATGTAAACTTGATGAATAATTGTGTAGAGTCTGGCCAGTTGATCAGCTGACACCCTGATGTGGGTGTAGCCTAATCAAGTTCTGAGAATTTCCTCCCTTTTTCTCAAGGGAGCCATACGTCATTCTCTTTCTCTGCTTCATCTTCTTTTGACAAGCCTCACGGAGTCATGCCGATGGCAGCCAGTGCCCCAGAGTCGGATCTACCAGCATTGGAGCCACAAGACTTAGGACCTGTTTTCTGCAACATTGCATGTGATTTCTTGAGTCTCAAACATGATTTATACACTTTTATCAAAATTTGTGGCTAATATCAGGCTTGTTGATTATACTGGACTGGATTGGGCTGAGATGTTTTTTTTAATATACAATTGCTCTTTTATTTTTTGATATAAAACTCTCTTACACACATATGAATATGGCTGGATTTGTTTCTGTAATCAAACCAGACTAGCATATCTTTTCACATTGTTATAGCCATGTGTCCGTAAATCATGATGCAGTTTCTCTCCTTTTCTATGACACTCTGTTTTACCAAATATGAAGTATTTTCCCACTGATAGGTCTTTCCTAGTGATGTGTCTAAAGTAAGCAAACCAAAGTCTCACCAGTCTCACCTCTCAGCAGCACCTTCTTTGATAGATTTGTGTGCTTCCGGGTGTGGGGTGAGCCCGCAGTACATTCTGCATTCTGAGTAGACTTCGAGACTTCATTTTTTGAGATCTGTGATAACTACAATATATAGGAGCAGGAGATTGTTCTTTACTTTGAAAATTGCTTAGAAGGTGTATATTTTAAAATAAATCAAGTTAGGAAATAACTTTTGTTATTAGTTTGTAGTTTTATAGTAGTAAATTGCTGCAGATTTGAGTGGATTTATGTATACTTTTAGGGGTTTATTGGCATTACCTTTATGGCTGCTATATGAGCAATCATTTTAAATGTTCCATTGGCTCTTGAAAGGAATGAGTAGTACGTATACAGAATTTTAAAAACAGCTATACATAAAATAACTCCTATTCATACATAACTGTGATCCATTTTTGTATTCTTACTCTATTGTAGATTGTGTTAGAATCTTTTAATTAAATTTGTATTTCTATGTTAGCTGCTATTTCTGTGTCTATATCTGTCTGTGGGTGTTTTAAGTGCTGAAATGCTACTTTAATGCTTAAAAGTTTACTCATACTTCTACTTGTTGCTTTTTGCATTTTTAAAATATTTTTTAATAATGATACCTATAATTATTAAAGATATTCATGATTACCTATGGTTACTTCTTCTAAAAATAATTTACTTAATTTTTCAGTATTTATGTTATTAGACACATAGTATTTTGCTAAAATTTAATATTCAACTAGGATTGGTAGCTCATAAAAAAGATTGCCTGCTGATAAGTTTACTTTGAGAGCTTGTTTGAAGGTTCTAGGAGGGGAGCACAGCTACCCATATACCCTGACTGAAGGACAACATTTTATTTATCAGGAAAGTTCTTTCCTGTCGATTGAAGGTGCAGCATGAGGAGGAATACATTTGGAGTTGTAAAGAAGGAAGAGGACCCCTGCCTGGTCAGCCAGAGCAACCCAATAAACTCTGGTGATCAGTAGGGTGACAGATATTACAGCCAGGTCATCCTCACATTCTGAATAATGTTCTTTAAACTCACATTGATTTTTTTTGTGATCTATATTTTATTTTTACTATATTATTATGTATATTTATTCATCTTTTTTTTTTGCTTCTAGTTTCTCGGACAATGTTTTATCCATTTATCTTGTTTACATTACATACTTTGTTTATGGTATCTTGCATTGTTATATACTTATTTGTTTTAGGTCAGCATATTTAAACTTAACCAATTTTATTGAGGCATAATTTGGACACACAATTTAGAGAAACATAAGCTCTTAGATATTTGATGTGATCTTTAGGTGATCCAATCAAGATAAAGAACATTCTCATCACCACAGAAATTTCTCTCTCATACCTTTTCCACTTAGTCAATCTCTAATAGAACTGGTTATTCTTTGGATTTTATAACTACAGATTAATTTTGAATAAACAACTCTATGCAAGTGTGACCATGATATGTTCCCTTTTCTGTCTTAATTTTTTAAATTAATAAGTGTTTTCTAGATTAATCTTTACTTTTGGTCCACATCAGTAATTCACCTTTCAGTCAAATAATTAACTGCTATGAATATTATATTTTACTTTTTTTATTTTAAAATCTTTTTATTATGTTGTGTTTATACTTTACTTTTAAAATAAATGTATTTATTTATTTTTAATTGGAAGTTAATATATCATACCATCCATAGTTCAATCAAGTCAACTTGTGTTGTGTAATTGCTACATAAATATTGATAAATCATTGCTGAAGGTTCATTTGAGTTAGTTGCAATATGTGGTGCAATTGTTTAAAACTGAGAACTACGAAGAGCATGCATAAAGACATATTTCCTACACATATAATTAAGAGTCTGAAAGGCAGAATCTGGTTGAGGATGCCTTCAGGTTCATGAGTTGGAAACGAATCAGTCACATTTTTCTAACTAAAAGTTATTCCCCACCATGTCCTTCTTGTAATAATGGCAATTTTTAAATGCTCTGCAAGCTCATGGTTGCTACTAAACACTTCACTTCAAGGTTTACTGCTTGAAGATTATCTGAATGAAGGTAGTCTTTCATTGAGTTCTCATTAGCCTACTCCACCTAAATTATGGTCCTCTCCCTTATTACTCCCCTAGAAAAGAGATCAGGGACACATAAGGTCAAGCTGGATTAAAGACAACTCATGTTAACTATATATTAACTACAGAACTGATCCATCTTGTTCATAGGTACCTTCCTGTTACACATATGCCTCTGACATATTCCCTTCTTATTTTTTATGTGTATGATGTGTCATGCATGTCCAAGATTTTATAAAGGTATGATAAAATACATTTGCTCTCTCTTGATCCTGTCATTGGAAGAGGTGATACCTTGCATTCCTTGTCTGATGCTTCTTTAATTTATCTTTCAATTACACAATCGTCCCTTAGGACATATTTGGTCATAGATGTGGGTCCCTCACATGTAGGACATATTTCTTACAAAGACCCAAACATGCCCATTCCTGTGTTTGAACCCTTTGTTGCACCACTGGAAGGACATAAAAGAATAGTCATACTGCATCCCCAAAGGGTCAATATCAGGCAGGTGCTTAGAAGTTGAAATGATGGTTGGAAGAAAAATGAGGTATCAGTTGGAATAAAAGGCAGATTATCAGAAAAACTGAGCCAATTATTACATACAAGCTATGGAATCCTGATTCTATGAAAAAAAAAGTTGACTCATATATTCCACTGGAGTTTGCAATCCATCTCGTGCAGGGTCTTACTCTCTTTTACTCATCTACTTTACAAAGTATGATATCCAGGAACTGATCATGCCTAAATAAATGATGAATGCAGGTGAGCAAAAGTCTCGCCATTCTTATTTCTAAAATATCTTCACTATTATTTGCCAACATCATAATTCACATTTATCTATTCTTCTTTATTCTTTTCTATCTATTGTTCAGTTTTCACATGTACACAAGAAAATTTTGGGAGAAAAATGGCTTGAGTCAGGCACATGTTACTTCTCCAAGTGACATTCTTGCTTTTTAATCTTGCTCTGTAAACATCTAAATATCCATTTTCCTTTCTCTCTCCCTTGTTTCTTGCTATGTTTTCTGACTTTTGAGATCCTTTTACATGTATTGATTATCTTTATGATTGCACATTTTTTCTTAATAGCTTTTTAAAATTCCACTTTTAACTTATCAACAGTGCCATAGACAACCATAAATTAATATTATTTCATATTATATATAATTTACATTTTATACTATAGTCCAAAATCACTGTCAAGTTGATCCTCACTATAACTCTTTATGGTGGTAGAAAGTCTAGTCTTTCAGCTGAGCCTTGGTGGCACAGTGGTTGTGTGTGGGACTGCAGTCCACAGTGTTGGTGGTTCAAATCCAGCAGCAGCTCTCCAGGTGCAAGGCTGGATTTCCTACTTCCACCAGGGCAGTGATGCCAGTAATAATAATAATAATAATAATAATAATAATAATAATAAAAGTCTAATCTTTCATCCATGGATCATATGGTGGATTCAAACTTCTAATGCTGAAGTTAGTAGCCATCCCTTAACCACCACATCAATAGCACTATTCCACTTACCCCACTTTTTCCTGGTTGTTGCTGTTATACATATTACTTCAATAAGTGTTCCAAGCTCCTACAGGACCTTATTGTATTTCCTGACTTTTTTAAAAAGAAAAGACAGTCTTTCTCTATGTTTACTCTTTATTCTCCCTTTACTTTTGAAAATTCCATTGGGAATCATTTTATTTTACTTATTTCACTTAGAACAAGTGTGCTGATGATAAACGTCTCGGCTTTTGCTTATCTTATGGTATATTTGACATTTTTGAAGGTTATTATTTTTTGCTGCATATAGAAAATTAAATAGATTTTTATTTCTCTGTTATTTTATTATCTTCTGGACTTCTTTTCTTTGTATAACTATTACTCTTGCTTCCATGTGTATGCTGTTTTCATATAGTTTGCTGCATTTAACTTTTTGTCTTTTTCTTTCATTATTGGCATTTTGACTCTGATTTGCTTTCATGTACTTCTATTTGTATTTATAATAATTGGGTATTGAGGAAAACTTTTGAGTTGGAAAGTTTAAATGTTTTCATCATAGTTGGTACAATTTAGCCAATATATTTCCATTCTTTAAAGCTGCCATTCTTTCCAATATCTCCTTTCATTTGCCTGTTGGTTTTGCAATGTTTCAAATGTCACTGAAGTTCTGTTTATTTCAATTTTTAATTTTGGTGAATAGTTTCTGCGGGGCTATCTTCGAGTTCACGGATTTCTTTTTCTGATGTGCCCAATTTTCTATTTCTTTCTTTCAAAAATTTCCACCAGGATAGTGTATTATTTTCTGAATATTAGAATTCTTGGCTTGTTATAATGTCATTTCTTCATTGTTATTTCTCACCATTTAAAAAAATTATTCATTTTTATTTTCTTATTTCTCACCATTTTACTCATTGCATCATCTCTTTAAAAAAATTTAAGCATGCTTAAAATGATTGATAAATTCTACAGTTGGGACATCTGTTGCTTGCTTCAGTGGTTTGTCTTTTTTCATGATCATCCAGTGAATTAGTTAGCATGTCTCTTCTAGTCATAGTCTTTGACTCCAACTAAACAACTTTTGCCTTCCTGATATGTCTGTACAAGATGAGATAAGATATTGATGGATTATGTGATTCAACATTAAGAGATTGCTAATTAGGTGAATTGCAATTGTCAACTGCTGAGTATAAATCTAACAATCTTAGAAGGTCAATGAATGATTTCAGCAGTAGAGGAGAGCCAGGAGTCAATAGCATTCTTTGAAACTTGAGGTCTCTGTACATTGAACTTTCTCAATCCAGGAGACAGCTTTGATGCCAGAGAAATTGTAGAGGAACCCTGGAGGTGCATCTATTGTCAATGGATTCACAAGACTTTGCACCCACTGGGCTGTGATTTTCCTACATTCTGTGTCATTGTTTGTGACTGCATGAGTCTGAAGAGAGACTTATGGAGTCATCTTGGACTTATGGACGTGAGTTAAGCTGGGCTGGGATGTTTCCCTAATGTATAAATCTTCTTGATATAAAGCTCTTTCTTATACATAAATAAGTGTCATTTGATTTGTTTCTTTACTCTGTCTGGTTTTGCACCATAATTAGAAAGACTGGAAAGAAAGACCAAAGGAGCTCTGTAAGTTGTCCTTAAGTGCAGAATAGTTAAGAGAAAAAGAAAAAATGTTGATGCCAAAGAGGTGAACAGAAGATATCAAAGGGAAGCTCAAGAAGATAAAGTAAAATATCAAGGAATGTGAAACATTTTTTAAAGAATATGGTCAGCATATCTGAAACTGGAAGAACTCAAGAAAAAAATCAATTTAAGTTGCAATAATGAAAGATTTTATGGAAAGATTTTATTGAGTGATGCAGGAAGCATCAGGAGAAGATGAAAAGAAGTCTTCTGTTCCAGAAAGAGTCAGTTAACATTTTACCATTTCATATGAGCTAGAACCAATGGTGCTTAAGAAAGAAGTTCAAGCTCCACTGAAAGCATTATTCAAAAGCAATAATACAGGAATTGATAGACTACAGCTTAAATAGTTCAATAAGTTGGTGAAGCACTGGAAGCACTCACTAGTCTATGCCAAGAAATTTGGATGACAGCTTGTTACTTGGCTAATTGACTGGAAGAGATCCATATTCATACCCATTCCAAAGAAAGGGACTGAACAAATGCTCAAATTATCAAATGATATCAGAAATCTGACACACATATAAAATTTAGCTGAAGATCATCTAACAATTGCAGCAGCACATTGACAGAGAACTGCCAGAAATTCAGGATAGATTTATAAGAGGATGTGGAACAAAGTATATCATTGTTAATGTAAGATGGCTCTTGGTTCAAAGCAGAGAATACCAAAAAGATGTTTACTATTTTATTGACTAAGCAATTCAACATAGTAAATCTGCTGTGGGAATAAGAAAAATTTCTACCAGGTTATTTCCCCACAAATATCATGCAAAACTTAAGCTGCTTTCTACACAAGGCATATGATTGCACCTGGAGGTCAATCAAAGTAGGTCAGAAACTATTCTTAGGGTTATTAGCTATCCACCATAATCAGAGTACAGATTGTCTCGCCACGAAGCTGGTCCAGTCACTGCTGATGAGTTTACCAGTAGAGGTTTTCTTGTAGGAGATAGAGAGACCCAAAACTTTAGGAATTAATCTCCGTAATGGCTCCAACAATTAAAGGCCTTTGTGTGTTCTACAAAGACAGAAACAACCACGTATAATTAAGATAATGGGTCTCTCCCCCTGAAAACTTTAGCTAAATCAAACCTCTCCCCCGCCCCCCCCCAACCTAAGGACAAGAGGTCAGGTCACAACTATGAAGAGTTTCAGATACGCCCATCTTGACCCAAGTAACCTCCCTCTCCCTTGACATTTACCCCTGGTTCGTCCCCCTCATTACTGTTTGACCTATGGGATAGCCCTTCCTGATGCATGTCTTTATTTATAACTATGGGGCTCTCATGCCCCCAAAAGGTTCTTTAAGCTTGATCAAATAGTAATCTCAGAGATGCTGGAATGCTCTGACTCTCTGGCCCTCCCTTACCTTCTCTCCACACTGACCACCAGACAGAGCTGAAGTAAGCATGCTACTATGATATGTGTCTGACTCATTATTTCCTTCTCACTCATGCTCGCTACAACTTTACTATAACAAATATTAGTTTTCACTGCACAATTGTGCCTATTGAACCCGTGATGTGTGTATCGGAGGCTGGCAGCCTCTGATCATCTGCTTTCTCTTTGGGGTCAATTCCCATTGTGTTTCAAGGAAGTAGGAAGTGCCTTGGAGGAAAACTGTTTGAATATGACATGCAAATCTTCAAGTATGGTAACATCTATAATTTCTGTCTGCTTAGAAGTAGCTTTAAGTTGTATATATTTAATATATTATATATCAATTATGACTATAAGTAACAAAGTCAAGCTTTTCTGCCAGCTCTACAATTACAATTCCCTATATGAAAATGCTTTTCCCATCCTAAAGATAACAAAATGATTTTATCTGTTTTTTACATTTTTTTCATGAATTCTTTCTTGATATTTCTAGATAGTCTACATTTTTTATCTAAATCTTAAAAGAGGCTAGAAAGGTAATAAAAAAGTATCCCTACAAGCAGTAAAATACAAATTGTTTTGTAATCATGATAAAAATAGCATATGAATAATTTAAATAATTTTATTGGGGGCTCTTACTGCTCATAACATTCAATACATCATTTTTATCAAGTATATTTGTACACATGTTGCCACATTCCTTTCCAAATATTTTCTACTTGAACCCTTGGTATAAGCACCTCTTTCCCCCTCCCTTTTTTGTGAATCATTTTATTGGGGAGTCAAACACTTCCCCTCATGATCCATACATACATCAGTTGTATGCAGGTCACATCTACACACGTTGCTATTATCAATTTCAAAATATCCTCCCTCCACTTAGGTCCCCAGTACCAGCTCCCCATATTTCTCGTCTCTCCTCCCCCATGTACCCTTAATAATTTACAAATTGTTATTTCCTTTTCGCATCATATGCTGCCCAATGTGTCCCTTCATTCCCTTTCCTGTTATCTGTGCCCCAGAGAGGAGGTTTATATGTAGATCCCTGAAATGGGTTCCCCCTTTCTATTCCTTTATCACTCCAACCTCACAGTATCACCACTCCCACCACTTGTCCTGAGGGAACATCTATCCTAAAATCCCCATGTTTCCACCTCCAGTGTGCATTCCCTGTTCTAGCTGTATTTGTCTGGTAGAATTGGGAGCATGATAAAGTTTGGGAGGAAGCATTTGAGAACTAGAGGAAAGTTGCATATTCATTGTTACTACCCTATACTTTAACTGGCTGATCTCCTCCCTGCAATCTCTCTGTAAGAGGATGTTCCTTCCCCTATTGATGGGCTTTGGGTCACCAATCTGTATTCCCCCTCATTTATAATGACACAATTTTAGTTCTTTGATACCTGACACCGGATCCCTTCAATAACTCATGGTCACACAGGCTGGTATGCTTCTTCCATGTGGGCTTTGTTGCTTCTGAGCTGGATGGCCACTTGTTTAAACAAGGCTTTCAGATCCCAGATACTATATCTTTTGATAGCCGGGCACCGTCAGCTTTCTTCACCACATTTGCTTATATACACATTTGTCATCAGCAATCATATCAGAAAAGTGAGCACACAATGTTATGATTTTTAGTTCTTGAAGTCTGATAACTGATCCCTTTGACACCTCATAATCCCACAAGATGGTGTGCTTCTTCCTTGCAGACTTTCTTGCTTCTGAGAAAGATGACTGCTTGTTTACTTTCAAGCCTTTAAGACCCCAGACCCTACATCTTTTGATAGCTGGGCACCATCAGCTTTCTTCACCACATTTGCTTATGCACATATTTGTCTTCAATGTTTGTGCTGGGAACATGAGCACCATGGAATGCCAATTTAATAAAACAAAATGTTCTTGTGCTGAGGAAGTACATGAGTGGAGGTCCAATGCCCATTTGTAGTCCTACGAAAAAGCCTAAAAGTATATGCTCATTGATCTATTTCCCCATTTTCACATATAAATGTATGCACCTGTGTACATGCCTGTATTTAAACCTCTATAAATGCCCTTTACTCCCCCCCCCAATTCTTTCCTCTATTTCCTTTTAGTTTCCTCTTGTCCCCTTATCCTGCTCTGCCTCCATTTGGGTTTCAGTATTTTCTCTCTGTTACATTACTCTTGATCAATCCCTACTGGACTTCTCTCCCCCACCTTGTTACTGATATTGTATCAGTTGTTATTCCTTGATCCCTGGGCTGGTCAATACCATCTTCTTTCCCCTTCCTCCCCTTCTCCCCTGTCCCCTCGCCCAGAATCATCAGCCCCATCATTTTCACCTCCACACTGTTTGTCTAGTCTATCTTATCTAGATAGACCTGTAGAGGTAACAATGTGTACAAAAAAAGGCATCCTGAAGGCTCGGTGGGGCAGGATGCACTCCATTCTCTCTTTCTCCCCCTTCTTTTGTTCTCATCTGCTCTGGTCAGGCATCTCTCACTTCCTAAGCTGCATCTTCAGTGCTGATCTCCAAGGCAAACTCCGCTGTTTGGGATTGAGGGTGGATGTTCAGATTCCTCCATTGGTTCCCAGCTCCCTGCCGTCATCCTGCATTCACATTCTGGATGACTGGGTTTTAGTTTGGTCCTTCTTTCCCTGTGGAGATATAAGCAATATGCTCCACTTGGGTGGGTTAGTTCTCCGTTTCCTCTCTACTCATCACCATCTGCCCCACTCCCAACCCCCATCACCCCGCTCCAGTTGGCTACCATATGTAGACCTGGATTTGGTCTGCAATGCTTCCTGGACCTCTCTCCAGGTATTTCTGTATACAGTAGCTTTTTTCCCGATACGACTTCTGCATTTTTTAAAAAATTAAACTTACCTCAGCAGACTCATGTTATACCTGTCCTTTTGCGTTTGGCTAACCTCACTTAGCATAATTTCCTCCAGTTCTTCCCATGTGCTTCATGCATTCATCACTGCTTTTCAGTGATACATAGTACTCCATTGTATGTATGTACCACAGCTTTTTAATCCATTTGTCAGTTGATGGAAATTTGGGCTGCTTCCAACTCCTTGCAATTGTGAACTGTGCTGCAGTTAACATTGTGGTTTGTTGCTTGCCTCCTCTTGCTATATGCCCAGTAGGGGGATTGCAGGGTCATATGGTAGCTCAATTTCATGTTTTAGATATGGCCAAATCAACTTCCATACTGGCTGTATATACCTACAGGTCCACCAGCAGTGGATAAGAGTTCCCATCTCCCCACAGCCTCTCCAACTATTATTGCTTTCTGATGTTTTGAATTAGGCTATTCTTGAAGGTGTTAGGTGGTATCTCATTGTTGTTTTGATTTGCATTTCTCTTATGACTTATGGTCGGGAACATTTTCTCATGTATTTATTGGCCATTTGGATTTCTACCTTTGTGAAACTTCTGCTTATGTCCTTTGCTTACCTCCTCAGTGGCAGTTAGTTTTGCTCTTTTTGGAAGCTATCAGGTTATTAGATTTTAGTAATAAGGCCTTTATCTGATTTGTCATTGCTAAAGATGTTTTCCCAGTCAGTGGGCTCTCTTATTACTCTCTTGGTGAATTATTTCTATGTACATAGGTGTTTTATCTTCAGTTTATCCCACTTGTCTGTTTGTGCCTCCTCTGTGTTTGTGTCCATCCTTATTTCTGATCGCCTATGTAATCCCTGTGCCAAAGTTCCCAGGTAAGTCCCAATTCCCTCATTGATGGCCCTAATAGTTTGGGGTTTGACTTCGAATTCTGTGATCCACCTTGAGTTTAGTCTAGACTCTAGAATAAAGCATGTGATATCCTTCCATTTGTTGAAGTCACTCTTGGTTTCTTATAATAGTGTTTTGTAGTTTTCATCATATAAATCTTTTATATTAGTCAGGTATATCCCTTAATATTTCAATTTGTGCATGACTATTGGGAAGGGTAACTCTTTTTTTTCTCTCCTCTTCTGTGGTCTTCTCTAATATGTACAACAATCCTATGGACTTCTGATTATTGATCTTCTATCCTTCCTTTCTGCCATACTCTTCTATGGTTTCCAATATTTCCCTTGTAGGCCTTTTGGAGTTTTCCATATTTAAAATCATATCATCTGTAAATAGCGATAATTTCACCTTTTCCTTCCTGAGGTGAATACATTTGATGTCTTTTCTTTGCCTTATACTGTTAGCTAAAACATCCAGTATGGTATTGAATAAGAGTGGGGACAAGGGACATCCTTGTCTGGTCCCTTTTTTCAGTGGGATTGTGTTCATCTTTTCTCAATTGACTCTCATGTTGGCTGTTGGTTTTTCATATATAGCTTGTCAAACCTCTGCCGGGCTTCACTGTGGCAAGTCAAAAGCCCCCAGGCCCTCAAAATCCCACAAATCTGGGCCTACATATCTTTATGATGATCCTCTAGCAATCCGGTAGTGCTGAATTTCTCATTCAGACACTTTCCCCAGACCGATTTCCTGCTGATTCCCTCTGGTGAGCATCATGTACTCACCATCTTCCCAGAAGTCTCACATATTAATAATTTTAAACCTGTCATATTTATCAGCAACAATTTCAGTCCAACTGATAAATGACATTCCCCTGATATCAAATGTTAGCCAATCATGAATGGACTCACTTTAATATGAAGGTAAGCTAACAAGCATTACTACAAAATCATGAATATCTTTATTAAAAATCAAAATGTGAAGCTATTGAATATTGGAAAATTCTTCAGCTAGGTCTGTACACTTCTGATCTTGCTATTTCTGTCTTTCCAACCACTCCCCAAAGATTTCTATGGTCTTCCATTTACAAGATGTGATAATAGCATTTTCTTCATCCATAAGGGACTAAAATAGTTTTTCTTTGAAATGATCCTTGAGTTTGGGAAACACAGCAAATTTTGAAGGGGCATTATCAAGGAAGCTGTTCTGTTACTGTTAATACATGCTGTGCCCTTGAGCATCATAGAGGAAAAAGAGAAAGTTTATGAGAATGTCGTATCCCATTTAAACATGGAATACACAGAAATATATACTTATTATTTTACAATTCACACCCTATGAGAGCCACAGATGTTTCACATTGAATCAGGTTTCAGGATAGCCATGAGCAAAAATGGTTGATCATGTGGCAGCAAACAGAATAAGAAAGTCCTTTAAGTCTCTGTAGGTCTCTGTTAACTAATCAGATAATAGAAGCAAACAGGTTGGATTCAGATGTCACCTAGAAGGACCAGATATCTTTAAAACTCTTCTATGATTTGCCTTACTGCAAAAAGGCTAGATTCTGTATGAGGCTGAATTATCAGTAACAGAATGAAGTAAAACATATTGATGCTTCATAATGTGAGAAGAGTGCTGGTGGCAAGGTCAGCAGTTTTACTGTGGCAGTTCTTTGGGAGAAAGATGAGTCTTTCTACTCCTGTAAAAATTGACAGTTTCTGTAACCTACACAGTCAGTTCTATGTCATCCTATAAGGTCACTATACATCTTAATGCAAAATAAGGAAAGAAGCATGCATTTGGTTATCCTTGCTTACTTCTCCCTTGCCTCCTACCCCTGTGCTCCTGACTAATGTTTTGGTATGGTACAGGGTCTTTTTTGAGCTCCTTTTTACTACATTTCTTCATTCACTTATTGTGCGCTTGTATTATTTCATTGAATATATATTCATATACATCTTTAGAGAAGTGATTTATATACATAAGCCTTTCTATTCAATCTGTCTCTTTAATTTCATCACTACTTCTTTATGTGTGAGGGTCTCTGTTGGTGGCTACCCCATTATGGAAACATGAGATTTTCTTTTCTCATAGAGTCCCTCATTGCATTTCAAAGCAATCTTAATAGCAGCCACTTTAAATTTTACTTATTTGTAATGAGGAATCAGCATTTTTAAACTGGCTAGAATATAGACTGATTTTTGAGATCTGTGCGGTTAACTAGCTTACTGGATGACTCTTTTTTTTTTGTTGTCTTTTTGTTTTGTTTTGTTTTGTTTTTTGGACATCACAGCCCTCTGGTGGTGGGAGTAGGAGGTCCTGCTTTGCTGCTCGATTTGAACCTCCAACCGAGTGGGTCGCAGTCCCGTGCACAACCACTACACCACTGGGGCTCAGCCTGACTTTTTTTTTTTTTTAATAATTTCATTGGGGACTCTTACAGCTATTATAACATTCAGTACATCATCTGTATCAAGCACACTTGCAGACATGTTGCCACATTCATTTCCAAACATTTTCCACTTGAGCCCTTGGTATATGCTCCTCTTAAAAAAAAAGTTCCCCTTTCCCCCTTCCTCCTTTTTTAAAAAAATGAATCATTTTATTGGGTACTCATACATCTCCCCTCACAATCCATAGATACATCAATTGTATGCAGATCTCATTTGCGCACTTGTGTCCATCATCACACTCAATATATCCTCCATCCACTTAGACCCCCAGTTCCACCTCCCCATATTTCCCTTCCTCCATCCCCCCATGATCCTTTAACAATTTACAAATTGTTATTTCATATCATACACTGTCCAATGCGTCCCTTCACTCACTTCCCTGTTGACCATGCCCCAGAAAGGAGGTTATATGTAGATCCCTGAAATTAGTTCCCCCTTTCTACTCTACCACCCCTCCACCCTCCCAGTATCACCACCCTCATGACACGTCCTATGGCAATATCTATCCTAAATTCCCCATGTTTCCAACTTCAGTGTACGTCTCCTATTCTAGTCAGACTTTTCTGGTAGAACCGGAAGCTACCATGTGGATGTGAGAAAGCATTTGAGAACTAGAAGAAAGATGCATATTCCATTATTACACTGTACTTTAACAGGTTCATCTGCTCCCTTCAATATCTCTGTAAGAGTATGTTGCTTCACGTAGTGATGGGCTTTGGGTCACCAATATGTACTCCCTCCTATTTATAATGATATAATTTTATTTCTTTGATGCCTCAAACTGGATTCCTTCAACACCCTGTGGTTACGCAGGCTGGTGTGCTTCTTCCATGTGTGCTTTGTTGCTTCTGAGCTCGATGGCCACTTGTTTACTCAATCCTTTCAGATCCCAGACGCTATATCTTTTCATAGCCGGGCACCATCAGCTTTCTTCACCACATTTACTTATGCACACATTTGCTGTCAGCGATCATATCAGGAAAACGAGCACGCAATGTTTTGGTTTCTAGTTCTTAAACCCTCATAACTGATTGCTTTGACAACTCATGGTCTCACACTCTGGTGTGCTTCATCCATGTGGGCTTTGTTGCTTCTGAGCTGGATGGCTGCTTGTTTACTCAAGCGTTTAAGACCCCATAAACTACTTCTTTTGATAGCCGGGCACCATCAGTTTTCTTCACCACCATTGCTGATGCACACATTTGTCTTTAGTGATTGGGTAGGGAAGGTGAGCATCATGGAATGCCAATTTAATAGAACAAAGTGTTCTTGCATTGAGGAAGTACTTGAGTGGAGGCCTAATGCCCATCTGCTGTTCTAAGCCTATATGTATATGTTCGTTGATCTATTTCCCCCATT